>JASANF010005659.1:0-14471 GCA_030248245.1 Trissonchulus sp. WLG1_4
ACGTTTAGGATTACAGCAAACTCATTAATTTAGGTAGGTGACAGGGAGTTAGGGTATGAGAAAGTTTAAGGTAATTAATAATATACGTAGCATAAGTTTAAGCAAGGGGGGACGGAGACGGAATCGAACGTCCCTGTTACAATACCTTTTAATATGTTTCCATAACTCTTCAATGATTAGCGATCCATATATTAATGAGTTTTTGACTATTTTTGATTTACCGTTTTTGTACTTTTTTTGTACTTTTTTGTACTATTTTTGTACTTTTTTTGTACTGATTTTTTATTGTACTAATTGTTTTTGACTGTGCGCTATGTTTATATAATATCATGTATGTAGCTTATTATAGCCCACAGTCCATCGGTGGTAACACTGGTCACTGGTATATAAGTGGTTTCTGCCCGGCGAACGGCCTTAAATTATTTAGTTTAACTTTTTTACTTATTACTTGTACCTATTTACTTAAATTATTATTAACAACTATCATATTTTTGATGTTGTTTGTTGTGTGTATGTTAAAAATAGCATTTTCAGGGCATTTGCAAGTATGGTTGGTTTGTTGTTGTTTTTCAAAAAATAAACATTTTTGGGATACCCCATTTTTATGTTTTATTTGTACATATATATTTTGTCTTTTTGAATATTTTTGAGTGCGTTATGACGTTATAGAGATGCCTGTCCCTTGTTTACCAGTGCTGTCATTATATCGTTTGTGCGGAAAAAACCCTATTGCGGGAAATATTCTCATTTTGTTTGACGACAATTTTTAACTAAATTCACCTATTGTTGCTACAAAACCTGGCTAATCAGGTGTAAAAACATGCGTAGGCTTCAGTCAAATCGTTTATTTGACGCAAACATTTGACGTTGTATTTTTCCGTTTTTGCTCACTGCATATTTTTAGGCAAAATCTTATGGGGGGATGTTGGGCGCGAGGGGGTCGGGCAGCCGCTCCATAGATGGAGGGGCAGCGACCAACGGGGGGCGCACCAACTTAACGATAAAACACTATTTTTAGGCGAAGAAATTTCGGGTTGCGGGGGGGGGCGACCAAAATGGGGGGGCTTCGCACCAAATATATATGGCAGCACCCCGACCCCTCCTTACGAAACCTGTTTCGGTGACGTTTCATGGATATTCAGTAATCATTGAAGTTTCCTATTCGGTGCATCTCTAATAGCTGTGAGAGTATGAATGTGGTTTGCCCCTCGTGTAAAACTTTGCCTAAAAATATTCCAACAGAGCCTCTATGTATCTTCCAATATCCTTGTGGGAAAGTCAGAATGATGTCAGATCGTAAAAACAAAAGGACAAAATATGTACAAATAAAGTACAAAAAATGTACAAAAAAATGTACAAAAAAAGTACAAAAATAGTACAAAAATAGTACAAAAAAAGTACAAAAATCGCTGAAAATTTCAACGTCTTTTTTACACTTTTAAGGCCTATTTAACGAATTTACTATCAAATTTTTACAGAAATTCTTGTCCTGAAACAAAAAAATAAAAGTACAAAAAAAGTACAAAAATAGTACAAAAAAAGTACAAAAATAGTACAAAACATTTGAATGGAAGTACAAAAAAAGTACAAACTTGCACTAAACAGTACAAAAAAATACAAAAAATGTACAAAAAAAGTACAAAAAATGTACAAAAAAAGTACAAAAAAAGTACAAACTTTAATGTTGGCGACAGAGTCTACGTGTATACCCCCTCCAACAAAAATGGAACCTCACCAAAACTTTCCACCCATTGGGAAGGACCATACCGTATTATTGAAACTAAAGCCAAAAACGTCACTTTGAAAAGTATTGACAACCCCAACAAGGCACCCATAACATGGCATGTCGACCATATAAAACGCGCATTTCAGTTACATATACCCCCTCTTGCAACCCCCCAACAACTGGAAACCCCCACACCCTCATCTGCTACTACTCTCAGGCGCTCCAGCAGAAATAAATAATCCTGAAACACAGGCCCAACCCATGTCACAGGCATTCAACATCCTATTTACACATTTCTGGCACCCGGAAATTAATCTTAATGACTAATCCTTTAACAAAACTTACGAGTTCTGGCACCCCCAAAGTTTTGTAATCCAAAAAAAACAGTCGCCCCTGTTCCGTTAATTCCCCGGTCTGTCACATAACCTAACTTTGTTATGTTATCTTTACCCCGAACACTACCTTTATATGTTTCTATACTACTTTTATATGTCATTGTATATGTCATGTGTATTATCTTTGTTCCTATTTTTCTATTATCTGTACTAATATTTCCCCCTGTCCTTTTTTAACCCAATTACACTCCTAACAACCTATATCTCTACCTAAAAACAATTTAAAATTCAACTTACCAAATTTTTCTTCTTCTTTCTCTCCATGTGGTAGTGTGTACTACACACACTACCACTCAGTAGTGAGAACAAATCTCACTACTACCTTCTTCTTCTTTTTAAAACTACTTACCTACCTAAATCACACCACTAAGAAAAATTCAAATAAAATTATAAAATTAAAAATAAATAGTAATCAACTTACCTTCTGTCTTCGTCCCACTCGTTAGTTTCGTAATCACACCACTGGCTTGAAGACCAGCAGTATAATGGGCACCACGCTATATTTAATTTATTCGTATAATGTCATGTCACGCTGTTTCGAATCTTAGTAGTAGTCATTGTGGCACGTTTTTGTTAAAATAACAATTTTAGTTTTTATTTTCAAAACAATGTTTGTGCCCATTTTCTACCTTTATTGCTCATAACCCCTTCAATTTCTTTTCCTTACTTAACCTATTTTCCTTTTTGTTGTAGTTTTCTCGCTTTTATTAATATAAGGAACCCTCCCCCAAGCCGTCCTCCTCCCCTTTATAACACCATGGTTCTAGTGCTTTTACTTAACGTTGTATTATATATACTTTACTTTTATTTTAGCATTAATCCTCTGATATCATCATGAATCCAGCTGCCACCGGACCCCACACCCCCACCTCCACCCCTCCCCCCGAAGCTATGGACGAAGTTGACGCCACGCTGAGCCCCATCCCGAGTGAACAATTCCTTGCCCTGAACCCTAGCCCCCGGCACCCAGAGTCCCCTACCCCTGACCCGTCCGCCCCCGCCAAACCCAATGTCCCCAATGTCAATTACATCCAGAACAAAGATAATTGTTTATCCGCCCGGCACCCAATTATTATCAATATTGCGGACATGACCTTTTTATTTGCCTGGCACCTATTTGAATTCGTGCATTTTGTCCAATTATCCCTCCCAGCCCTCGCCCAGTCCCTTTGCCGCACTGTCACCAACCCCGCCGCCCTGGACCACTTCCTTGACCAACATCGCCCCCAGTACATCAACAGAAATGGGCCCTAGATTATGAATCGGGACGTGTGGATCGCCATATGGCACTTTTTGGCTGAATTGAGTCCCCAGATTTGCACCCTCCTATCCGATACCTCCCTTCACCACATTCTCTTCGGTCGGCACCCATTCTGGTCCTCTGGATTAACCGAGCCCCACCATCGATCACCCAGGCCAAGATAAACACGGACTCTTGCTCCAAGAAACTAGCGTCCGGATTTCCACGAACCAGCCCCCGCCCCTTGACCTGGCCCAATGGTGTCGCTCTCCCAGATTTTTGGCCCCCCTGGCACCTACCTGATCCTGGGCGACTCCGATATCGCGTACCTTTGCGGTATCGAAGGCGGAGTCGTTATATGTGACCCCCATATGCGCATCAAGGACATCCCCCAGCTCCTCAACCGAATGGACTTGACTCAGTTTTACCAGGTCATTATTCATGTCGGCCACAATGACCTGTCCCAACCCTTTGGCCGCTGGGAAGAAGATGTCCAGTACGCCCTCGGCACCGTTACCCAAAGCTCCATCCCCACCTATTGGTTTGGCCCATTCCACCATTCCACTGGCCCCGTCCACCCTGATAAATTGCAGAAAGTAGAAGACCTGCTGTCCCAGTCCTGTTCCCCCCACCAGGACCTCCGCTATATCTCTAATTTGGATTTCCCTAATTTCGGCTCCCCAATGACTGCCCTCTTCCAGAATACCCAATTTGACCCCAAACTATCCCTCTATGGCACCCAAACTCTGTTCAGATATTGGACCCTGTCGATCCCAGCCCTTGCCTGTCCTCAGCCCTATTTTTCCCAGACCGCTTGCCAACAACATCCCCCCCACCTTGGCACCAAAGGACCTCCCCTGACCACTATCCCGGCCGCCCGTCCCCGACGCTGCGATTCCTACAAAGAAAACCGACCCCCGATGCGACGTACCCAACCCCCTCCGGCCCTTATGGACACTAGACCCCCGCCTCCATTGATGAGCCTGCATCCCCCTCCCCCCAAAGACCTGGGGCCGGTTTCATAAAACTAAAATCCTACAATTGTAGCCTAGAATTGTGAAAATGCAGTGAAATTGATTTCATCATGCTAGCCACAATTGTGAAACTTCACAATTGTAGCCTTACAATCCTACAATTGTACATCACAATTGTAGCCTTCACTTCGCTTGCAGCATGCATGAAATGTTCACTACAATCACAATTGGATTGTAGATCACAATTGTTGGTTGCATAAACTTACAATTGTGACACGTGATGTTTGTCTAGAATTATAGAAATACGTTCTATTTCAGCAGTTGAATTCATTGAATTTAGAATTCTACAATCTTAGCCTTTGTAGCATGTCTACCATTGTAGAGAAAAACTACAATTGTAGCCAAAAGCGGTTTCATAAAACAATTGTGAAAATTTCGCAATCCTACCATTGTGAAATTACAATTGTAGGATTGTAGCACACAATTCTAGCGTTGTTAGTTACAATCCTACATTTCTACGCTGACTCTTACAATTGTAGGCTACAATTCTACAATTGTAGCCTACGATCCCACAATTGTGGACACTTTTAGCGTTGACTTTGAAACGGACAAAAGTATGAATCAAACTGACGTTGGCTTCTGCCCTCTACTCGTTCATTCGCTTGTCCGTATTTGCCAATCCCAAAAAGAATGAGTGAAAATAAGTCAAAAACAGGTTGAAACTTGAATGAGGGGCTGTCACGTGGAAATATTTCCCTTGGCAAAATATCCCCGGGATATTCTTGCATTGTATGGGGGAAAATATTCCCTTGCCGAAACTTTAATGCTATTTAACCCTTTAATGCCAAGAGTATCACTGGGTAGAGAGCGTGATTCTGACACCTTCTAGGTTTTGGCCATTGCTGGAGCTATATGCGTCGTAAAGAGATAGCGAAACCACCATCCGATTGATAAATGAATGGCAAACAAAACATACAGCTAGTCCTTTTCTTGAGTAGAAAAAAAAATCGAAAGAAAAAAGAAAGAATATTTTTAAAGAAAGAAAACCGAAAGAAAATTGAAAGAAAAAAATTTGAAAGAAATTGGCTTGCACTGCGAAATAAAGACAATTAATAGCTGTTTTACAACTTCGAAGGCACATAACGTTCAGTGCCTTCTTTAACACAACAGCTGCCCCCTGACCCGTCAGAAAAATTGAAAGAAACGCAGTTGAAGAAATTTCCAATTTTCTTGCAAGAAAGAAAACTGCAGGAAAGAAATTTTAAAGAAAAAGAAAATAAAATTCTACTGAAATAAAGGACTAGCTGTAATCTAGAATTTATACCCATAAATTTTGACCCAAACTTACCCGTTCGACCCGCGGGTCGGGAAATTTCAACCCGACCCGACCCGACCCGATTGCGAACTCTAGTAACAACGACCCGTGTTAATTATTAAAATTGATATTCATCTAGGTTGAGTTACAGAACACTTGTTAAATAGCATTAAAATTTTGGTCAGGGAAATTTTCCCCCCATATAATGGATATTTTTCAACTATATAATTACAAGCTTATTACATTACAAATAGGGCCAAAAAATTTGAAATTATTTCAATTAAGATGAGCTTTTAATGAAGTTTAGGTATATGTGAATTTATATTTATATTTATATTATTTACTTGAATAATTATTAAAAAATAAACATGACGCGTAATGAATGTCAATATAAATTGCCAACCAATCAATTAGAACGAAACAGATATCGTGATTGCAAAATAATAAAACGATGCCAAACGGAAAATCTGAAAAACAAAACGTGGGCTGCTAATTAGAATTGTGAAAATTGTGGCACAATTTCACAATTCTAGCCAGCATAAAAAACTACAATTTTGTTTATGAAACCAACAATTGTGGCCACAATCCTAGGATTGTAGCCGCCTGAAAAGTCGCGCATCTAAACGTGCTGAGAGTACCTACAACTGTAGCGTTTATGAAACCATTGTGAATCTACAATTGTAGGCTTTCACAATTGTGGGCGACTTGGTGAAACTGAAATTCTACAATTGTAGGCCACAATTGTAGGATTGTAATTTTATGAAACCGCTTTCGTATGGAAGTATTTCGTTAAAAAATTGTTTTACGCCCTTTTTTAACACTTTTAGTTGGAATACGTTTATTTAATAACTTTGTAGATTTGAAATAAATATTGCGCAGTTTAGTCGCAAACTCGCGTGTGATTGCTTCACAACTGTCTGCTACAATTGTAGCATTGTAGCAAAAAAATTTTACAATTGTGTACTACAATCGTAGGATTGTGGAAGAACAATCCTAGGATTGTGAATTCACAATTGTAGCATCACATAAAATACACAGCTGGTTTATGAAACCACTTTTTGCTACAATTGTAGTTTCTCTCTGCTGTCGCGCGCTTGCTACAATTGTAGGATTGTAGTTTTATGAAACCGGCCCCTGATGTCCCAACCAGCGATTGCCCCATTCAAGGAAGCCCCCCCCAGCCCACACAGGCCCCCAATTGTCGCCCCCTGCTCAAGTCCTCTTCGCCCGCCACAACGCCGAAATTTCCCCAACGACCTGCTGATCAACCCCCTCCTACATGGTCCGAGCCGCCGCCCGCCCCTCAGCCCAATCTGCCACCGCCCCCACCAGCCCCCCCTGCTTTCCTTCGCTGTGTCCCGATTTACCAAAATGCTGATTCGACGACTTTTATCAATATCCCAAAGGACATTCCACCCCCCTCAATATATTTCAAGTAATTGGACTTGCTGCCGCTCTGAACTGGTAAAACAAAAAAAAAATTATTTGCTTGAAGTTTTGACTTTCGTGTATTTTTGTTTTTGTTTTTGTTTTTTTATTGTTTGTAACAGTCCAAACCAACTCTACTGTAGTATGTAGGTATATGTATAGTAGATACTGTATTTAGGTTTGTCTATGGTATCTCGGCACATTAGTTTGGCACTCGATATATCAGAACTGGCACCTTCTTTGTTGTTTATTTGCGAACGGGGACGTTCGATTTTGTTAGCCCCCCGTGTAACAGGAACGTTCGATTCCGTCTCCGTCCCCCCTTGCTTAAACTTATGCTACGTATATTATTAATTACCTTAAACTTTCTCATACCCTAACTCCCTGTCACCTACCTAAATTAATGAGTTTGCTGTAATCCTAAACGTACCCAGCGTCCCCTAGTAATCCTAGCTACTCCTTATTGCCCCCATTAACTACCCAGCTAAAGGCGCCGCTGATAGGTACCGTAACCCTTCTTTGAAACTCGATATTTACCGGCACCAAATAAGCGGCACCCGAAGGAATGCTAGTAGTTGTTGAGTTGGAGTTGGTGTGAGAAGTTGGAGAGAGACGGTTGTGTGAGGTGGAGATTGACTGAGTTGAGTGTGAAGTGGGGATTGGATTGGTTAGTGAGAGAGATCTGGTGAAGGAGTTGTTGATTCGGGAACGATAGAGTTGGGTTGGACTGGCGTATTAACTGTGTGAACTGTATTGAAGGTATTGGTGACCTGTTGTGCTATTGCTTGTTTTATACAGTGGTAAACTTGGAACCGTGACTTGTGTTCATAGTGATTTCTTAGTGACCAGAAAGGTAGTTAGGTGAACTCGCGACTTGGCACTTGTTTGTCCTGCGGCACAGAGGCATTGGCCTAGCCCCCACCTCGCATCAGCCCATATTTGCGGCTTGCCTTTTTAGGCACTTCATCTTGACTCGACCGTGTTCTTCGTAGTTAGGAATTAGGCACCAGACTAAGGACGAAAAACCCCTAACTTTCCACTATTTCCTTTCTGGTTACAGTATGACACAAAGCAGAAAACTATTTTTAAAAATAGTACAAAAATAGTACAAAAAAAGTACAAAAATAGTACAAAAAAAAGTACAAATAAAGTACAAAAATAGTACAAAAAAGTACAAAAAGAACCGAACTAACAAAAAACAATAAGTTAGTTTTATCAAACAGCAAATGTATCAGAGCGAAAAAAAGTACACTACGGTGATCTAAAAAGGCTACAAAATATATGATAGCGACGAAACTTCATAAAAACCACTTTTCAAAAAGTACAAAAAAAGTACAAAAAAAGTACATAAAAAGTACATAAAAAGTACAAAAATAGTACAAAAATAGTACAAAAAAAGTACAAAAAAAGTACAAACCCACTTTTGTATTTTTTTTGTACTTTTTTTGTACTAACTTTTTTTCCTGTGTTTCAGTTGGCAAAATTACTATTTTTAGTACAAATGAGCTAAATCTGTTGCTAAGAGAGCTGTATTAAATATATTATTATGGCCCGTATTCACATACTAACACTAACGCTTAAAGTTAGTGTTTACACTAAGTGTTAGCGCTTATAAGCGCTAAGTGTTATTCACATACTTAGTGTTTATTTAAGCGCTTAGCAAACACTAACGCTTAACTTAGCGTTTCAATTTCGTATTCACATACTTAAAAGTTAGTGTTTCGCTTTAAGTTTAGGGACCTCGGGAGCTCCCTAAGCGCTAAGCGCTTAGTTAGTGGATGATGTAGGAGAACGAGTAGGGAGAGTGGGGGAGGTTCTTGGCCGCCATGGGAAGGAAGGGCATGCAATTTAGGATATATTAGTGACATTTTCCGACCAATTCGATCCATTTTGCTCGTTTAATCGCCAAAAATAAAAAATGCACTTTGTTGTCCAAATTCGTTTTTTTTTACATTTTTGAGTAGAGCATCTTAATCGAAGTAATTTTTCTTCAAGAACTTCTATTTGAAAATTTATATTTTTCACGATATGCCCCCTGAAACATGTAGAGCTGATTTCTCAGGAATCCACCTGCTGAAAACATTTTTTACAAATTTATAGTTCGAGAAAAATATATATTATTAATAAGAAATAGTAATTTAAATAAATCTATAATCGGATTTATAAATAGCAAATAGAAATGCCGATAAATAACGAATTCCGGATCCACATCAAGCAGGGAGCGCACTCCAAGCCAAAGCCAAAACTAAGCACAAAAGTTGCTAAACGCTAAGTTTAAGGCCGATTCACACGGTGCGTTTTTGCCGCTGCGATTTTGACGCAAAACGCAAGCCGCAGGGCGTCGCATGCGAAACGCACCGTCTGAACAAGCTTTGCGGCCTTAGTGCGTCTCGCAGGTCAGTTTGCTGCGTCTTTACTGTTTCAAAAAAATGACAAATTGTTCCGCGAAATTTGTTTACGCCAACACGTCCGTAGCATCAAAACGCAATGAAATGGCAGGTCAAATAGCAGTCTGGCGCTTAAAACGCTGCGGCAAAATCAAGACGCAGGCATTGCGCACTAAAAACGCTGCGTCTGTTCAGACATTGCGTTCTGCGTGCGGCAAGCTGCGTTTTGCCGCAGCGACAAAAACGCTGCTGCAAAATCGCAGTAAAATCGCAGCGTGTGAATCGGCCTTTAGTATAACACTAGTTTTTAAGCGTTTATTTTGTGAATAACAGTTTAGTACAAATTAAGCGCTAACACTTAGCAAACGCTTAAGGCCGATTCACACGCTGCGATTTTACTGCGATTTTGCCGCAGCGTTTTTGTCGCTGCGGCAAAACGCAGCTTGCCGCACGCAAAACGCAATGTCTGAACAAACGCAGCGTTTTTAGTGCGGAATTCCTGCGTCTTGATTTCGCCGCAGCGTCTTAAACGCCAGAATGCAATTCGACATGCGATTTCATTGCGTTTTGATGCTACGTTTGTGTTGGTTGAAACAATTTCTGCTTAGCACTTTGTCATTTTTTTGAAACAGTGAAGACGCAGCAAACTGACCTGCGAGACGCACTAAGGCCGCAAAGCTTGTTCAGACGGTGCGTTTCGCTTGCGGCACCCTGCGGCTTGCGTTTTGCGTCAAAATCGCAGCGGCAAAAACGCACCGTGTGAATCGGCCTTAAGCGTTAGTATGTGAATAAGGCTGGGATTCACAACCTAACACTAACACTAAAGTTTCCCTTAAACGTTAGTGAAACACTTAAATTTCAGCCTGAAACACTTAAAATATTAGTGTTTCGAGGCCAGTTTTAAGTGTTTCCCTAACTTTTAAGGAAAAAGTCAGTGTTAGTGTTAGGTTGTGAATTCCAGCCTAACTCTTAAGGCCGATTCACACGCTGCGATTTTGCCGCTGCGATTTTGACGCAAAACGCAAGCCGCAGGGTGTCGCAAGCGAAACGCACCGTCTGAACAAGCTTTGCGGACTTAGTGCGTCTCGCAGGTCAGTTTGCTGCGTCTTCACTGTTTCAAAAAAATGACAAAGTGCTAAGCAAAAATTGTTTAAACCAACACAAACGTAGCATCAAAACGCAATGAAATCGCAGGTCGAATTGCAGTCTGGCGTTTAAGGGGGCGTTCCGGGAATCGGGGGTTACATCGAAAATTGGCAAAAAAGTTGGCAAATGTCAAACTTTACTATACATATATGTAGTATGGCACAAAAGAACACTGGAGGCAAAATCTCAAATCACGTGATCATGTCACGTGACTCCCAGAACACCAAACGTGAGTGAATTTTCGGCAAACGATAACTCTGCTTATGCTTTACGTATAGTCACACTCTATATACCAAAATGTAGCCTATGTGCATCTCTAGTTGAACATTATTTTGGTTTTTAACATTTATGTCGGGTTTGGATAAAAAATGTCATTATGTATTTTCGAAGTCGAACTCTGAGCAATAAAATTCATATAAAAAAATTTCTAGGCTTTATTTTAAAAAACTGAAAAATTGTTCAACTGCGCACAGCCTACGGCTATAATTGTGCAAAATTTTGTAGAAAAATATCTTACCAGCATTTTATAATCGAATGCCGAAAAATTGGTTTTGTATTCACACAGCCTATATTTGAGTCTGCTGCTTCTGAAAATGGTTTCTTGTGCGATTTTTTTGCGCAGAACGCAATAAAATAGTTTAAATTTTTTATTACAACTATTAAAATCTGCGTATCGACTGGTTGGAAAACCTCAAAAATCGTTGATGCACTGGCTTACTTGCTGAATTTGTGTAAAAGTCGAATAAAATCAGTGGCCCGTATTCACATACTAACACTAACGCTTAAAGTTAGTGTTTACACTAAGTGTTAGCGCTTATAAGCGCTAAGTGTTATTCACATACTTAGTGTTTATTTAAGCGCTTAGCAAACACTAACGCTTAACTTAGCGTTTCAATTTTGTATTCACATACTTAAAAGTTAGTGTTTCGCTTCAAGTTTAGGGACCTCGGGAGCTCCCTAAGCGCTAAGCGCTTAGTTAGTGGATGGTGTGGGGAAGGGGTAGGGAGAGTGGGGGAGGTTCTTGGCCGCCATGGGAGGGAAGGGCATGCAATTTAGGATATATTAGTGACATTTTCCGACCAATTCGATCCATTTTGCTCGTTTAATCGCAAAAAATAAAAAATGCACTTTGTTGTCCAAATTCGTTTTTTTACATGTTTGAGTAGAGCATCTTGAAGTAATTTTTCTTCAAAAACTTCTATTTGAAAATTTATATTTTTCACGATATGCCCCCTGAAACATGTAGAGCTGATTTTGCATTTCTCAGGAATCCACCTGCTGAAAACATTTTTTACAAATTTATAGTTCGAGAAAAATATATATTATTAATAAGAAATAGTAATTTAAATAAATCTATATTCGGATTTATAAATACCAAATGGAAATGCCGATAAATAACGAATTCCGGATCCACATCAAGCAGGGAGCGCACTCCAAGCCAAAGCCAAAACTAAGCACAAAAGTTGCTAATCGCTAAGTTTAGTATAACACTAATTTTTAAGCGTTTGTTTTGTGAATAACAGTTTAGTACAAATTAAGCGCTAACACTTAGCAAACGCTTAGCGTTAGTATGTGAATAACTCTTAGTATGTGAATTCGGGCCTGTAAATTGTCCAATTTTTTCCAAATTTTTTTGCTATGGAGATATGCACGTCAAAACATCAGAAATAGTATTTTAGGCAACTTTCCTTCAAGACTGATAGGTCATTTTGGCTGTTTTTAAAAAATACGGCCCAAATCCTTGATTCCCGGAGCGCCCCCTTAAAACGCTGCGGCAAATTCAAGACGCAGGCATTCCGCACTAAAAACGCTGCGTCTGTTCAGACATTGCGTTTTGCGTGCGGCAAGCTGCGTTTTGCCGCTGCTACAAAAACGCTGCGGCAAAATCGCAGTAAAATCGCAGCGTGTGAATCGGCCTTTAGTATGTGAATTCGGGCCTATGTGTTATTTTATGACAATCAAACTTCAGCCTGATATTACGACTGTATTGGTCATAATTTTCGACAATTAGCCCTAATATGTCGAAAAACGATGATTTTCGACAAAAATTGAATTTTTTCGAATAGGTAAAAATCAATGTTTTTTCGCTATGAAAGTGCTAAAAATGAACTCAGCGCATGCGAAAACCGATAAAAACGTGTTTTCACGGTGAAAAAATGTCAGTTTGAATTTCTCCCCCCCCGCCTCAGTTGCGCCCTCGTGACGATCCGGTCTCTTGTACGACCGATTTGTGGTGAATTTGTACGGAACGGGGTCAAAGCACAGGAAAAGCAGTGAATCTGAATTATCTGTAAATTTTTTTCTATTACAGATTTTTCAGATAGTTTTTACCCTTTCCATTCAGAGACTTTTTACAGACTTTCAGGGCAGTTTCAGATAAATTTCAGGGAAATTCAGGGGAAATTCAGAGAATTTCACCCAGAATTCAGAGTCTCTGAGTTTTATCTGAAAAAATGTCACTGGCTTTTCAGAAAAATTTCAGATATATATATATTTCTTACAGGATTTTCAGAGATAATTCACACGATTTTCACATCTGTAAAAAGTAGGTAAATTTTATCTGAAATTCGTGTAAAAAGTATCTGAAATTTACCTGAAAAGTCAGTGACATTTTTTTCAGATAAATTGAATTCTCTGAATGAGTCTCTGAATCTAAAATTGAGTCTCTGAATTCTGAGTGAAATTCTCTGAATTTTTCTGAAATTTGTCTGAAATTCCTCTGAAAGTCTGTAAAATGTCTCTGAATGGAAAGGGTAAAAACATCTGAAAAAATCTGTAACCGAAAAAAATTTACAGAAAATTCAGATCCCTGGTTTTCCTGTGAAGTGCCTTGGTTGTTGTTATTCTATAAGATTGTAAACATTATATATTTAAACATTTAAACATTTAAACATTTAAACTCCATTTAAAACTCCGGGGGGTCCACAGGAAAACAAGGAATCTGAATTTTCGGATCAAGTGCAGATGGGGGAGGAGAAACAGTGGACCTATTTTTTTGGAGTATATAGAGCACCTTGATGGAAGCTTTTTTTGTAATAGAACCCCTATTCACAAATTTGGATTTTCTGAGCGATGACACCTTGAAAATTGCATTTTCAGTGTTTTTGTAAGTGAACGTATATATTCGAAAGTTCGAAGCCAAAAATGGCGGTGCAGGTTCGGCGGGGGGGGGAAATTCAAACTCACATTTTTTCAACGTAAAAACACGTTTTTATAGGTTTTCAGCAGGCGCGGATCCAGAAATTTTCAAAGGGGGGGGCCCTACCTCTGGTGACGACCGGGGGGGGGGGGGGTAGCGAGCGATCAGTCTTATGTAAAAAATTTTTTGAGGCCATTTTAGCGTGATGAAATGCTGGAAGTTACTGGGAACTCGGTCGCGGGTGTTTGAGGACAGCAGACCCAAGAAGCTAGTTTTTTTAGAATTATGAAATAAAATTTGCATTGAAAATGTATATAAATTTAGACTACACTTGACGAGAAACCAGTGCATATGCGGGGGTCTGGGGGCCCCAGCCCCCAGAAGCTAGAGCATTTTTAGAATTTTGAAATACAATTTGCATTGAAAATGTAAATTTAAGCTCCACTTGTTGAGAAACAAGTGCATATGCGAGGGTCTGGGGGCGGTAGCCCCCAGAAGCTTGAGTTTTTTTAGAGATTTTAAATAAAATTTGCATTGAAAATGCATATAAATTTAAGCTACACTTGTCGAGAAACCACTAAACCAGTGCATATGCGGGGATCTGGGGGCGGCAGCCCCCAGAAGCTAGAGTCTTTTTAGAATTTTTAAATAAAATTTGCATTGAAAATGTATATAAATTTAAGCTATGTAAACTTGTCGAGAAACCAGTGCATATGCGGGG
>JASANF010005661.1:0-31467 GCA_030248245.1 Trissonchulus sp. WLG1_4
TATTGTTAATTTTACGGTAATGTGTGTCAATCGAGGCTTTTTTTCAGCAAAGTTTATGCTTATTTTGTCTAACGCCGCTTAAATTTTGCATGATTTTATAGACTGTGCGTTAATTATAGGCTTTTTTAGCTATTTCTGTGGTTTTGTCTGATTTGAGTGTGTTTTTGTAATTATGTTGTAAAAAGTTTTAACTGTTGGTTGGAATTCAAACAGATGTTTGTTTTTTAAATAAATTTTCACGGTCATTGTGTTAATGATAGGCTCATTTCAGTTATAACTGTAAATATATAGCTAGAAATGGTTAATATTTTGTGATTCTTACTGTTATATATGCCAGTCATAGGTTTTTTAGCTAATTTTGTGGTTTTGTTTGGACGCGAGTATGTTTTTATGAACAGAGTGTGGTTGATTTCGAAATTTAAAGATTTTTTCTTAGTACAGCATCACTTAGAACTATTATTCATTGACTGGAATTTGGGGAGTTCGTTCGTTTTTTTGGCTAATTATTACTGTACTCTGTGTAAGTTTGTATGGTGTAAGTTGTTCTTAGTCATTTTTTTTAGTTTTTGAATGCAATTTAGTTTGACCTTTGTTCGTTTTTGGTAAATGCTCACTGCCTATGTGTTAATGAAAAGCTGATTTCGGCATTTTTTGTCATTATTTAGTTTGCAATTGTTAATATTTGATAAATGTATAGTCTAATGTGTTAGCGATATACTTATGTCAGCTATTTTGTGTTTTTGTCTAATCATGAGTAGGTTTTGTAAGTTTTAGAACAATGAAATTGCTTTGGTCGTTTTATGATAAATTCTCGCTGCATATGTGTTCATGAAGAGATTATTTCAGCTTTATTTGTGATTAGTTAACAAACTGTAAAAATTTAGGGAATTTTATAGTCGAATGTGTTAATCATAGGCATATTTTAGCTATTTTGTGGGTTTCTTAATCTTGAGTATGCTTTTTTATGTCAGCGTGTTTTTCAAGCAATTATTCAGTAATTTTTTAACTACGTATTAGTTTAATTGAAAGTATTTTTTGAAAATTTTAGCCACTGGTCTGAATTTAGCCAACTGATGATTCATTTTTGGGTGATTTTTATGATCTTATATATAATCGTAGTTATTTTCTAGATTTCCGTGGTTGTGAGCGTTGTTTTCATAGTTTGGTTAAGGTAACTTACTTTTTGTCTTTATGTACAAATCATAAGCTCAGTTTCAACTTATTTCATGTGTTGGAATGATAGGCTTGTCTCAGCTTTAGTTGTATTTAGTTTAAAAAACGGAACATGTTTGGAAATTTTATGTCTTATGTGTTAAACATAGGCTTATTTTATCTATTTTTGTAGTTTTGTGTGTCGCAAGAAAGTTTATGGTCAAGGTCAGAGTGTGGTTGATGTCGCGTTCAGTGAAGTTTAGCCAAAGTACACATTTCATTGTAGTTTATTTTGTTTGTATTTTTTCAGGAGTATTTCTTTTTTTGGTTACTTTCACTGTCTAAAGTGTTGATTATATGATTATATTAGCTAAGTTTGGAACTTTCCGTAGTTGTGACCGTGTTGTATGAGGTCAAAATATGAGTCATATCGGTGTTTACTAAATTTTTACTAAAATAGCAGTTTAATTTTGAATAATTTCCAGAAATTTTTAGCTATTTGGCGGATTTTAAATACTCCTGGGTAGTCCTTGGTTTTATGTATTAGCATTGCCTTTTTACTGTTTTTGTGCATATATTTAATCGCGAGTATGTTTTTGTGGTCAGAGTACGATTTGATATAGTTTTTAGTGATTTTTTAGCTAAGCATCAGTTTAAATGCAAGTATTTTCTGGAATTTTGTGGCTTTGTGTTGTAATTTAGTCAGACATTGGTTATTTTTTGTTGGTTTTCACAGTCATATTCGTTAACGATAGGCTTGTTTTAGCATGTTTTTTTGTATTTTTTATTAGTCGTGAGTGGTTTTTAGGAGTTGTGGGTTTTTTCTCTGGGAATTTATTGTGAGCAGTACTTTTTAGTATAGACTATGTCTGTTAGTATCATTTGTTTCACGTGGGTGTGCAGGTGTTTTTTCAGTTGATTAGTTTTGTCTAACATAGGATTAATCAAGGGCTCAATATCAAAATGTTTAAAGTGTTGGCTGTGCAGTTACTCTGTGTTTGGTGAGTAATTTCGTATCGTAAAACTATCATCATAGTTTCATAATCATAAGATTTCTAAGCATTTGTATAACTATTCTTGGTTCTTTATAGAATACTGAATTTTAATACTCTTGTAATACAAAAACACTTTTTTTTTAATTAAAGTTTGATCCATACACGTACATACTTAACAGTTAGTTCCTTTTTTGAAGAAAAATAAAACCTTAAAATTAGGTATCTATGCTCGTTAAATAAAGCAACAACGGGTCAAAAACTTTTACACAGTCTAAAACTTGTAATGAAGACATAAAATAGTTTGCATTAACTATTACTTGGTCTCTAGTTTGGTCACTAAATATTTGGAAATTGTATGCTACTTTATCAATTAACAAAGGTAAATTATGGTGAACAAGTTAAGTTGAACGTCCAATTTGGATTTAGCTTCTTAATTCTCAAAATTTCAATAGCTCTGTTTTAAATCATTAAATCCCAAATTAAATTGAGACATCTCCTCCAAGAAAAAAAATAAACGATATTAAAAGTGCATGTTTCTTGTTACCTTTTTTTTAATCAAAGTTAATATGGAAGGTAGAATACCTCACTGTGTTTTCATTTACATTCATGTATTATGGGAAGTTGGTTAGTTAATGGGGCAAGTCTGTCATACATAACATGTTATGTTTCCACCGTTTTCATCATTGATCAAATGGATAAAACCTGTGTTTCAGTCAGTATGTTTTAATCATTGTGTAAACTACTTCATGATATATAGTTTATTTTAATTAGTACTATGATACGAAAATAGAATGTATCTTGAGACCAATTTAAAACAGAGTTTTTTATATGGACTTGTAGCCCTAATGCTAACCTATAAAATGACCTATTGATCAGGTTGATCGGCCAAATAATTGCTGAGTTACAGCTCATAACTCCAAAATACGTAAGCTACAGTATGCTACCTAACTAGTTTTCAGCCACTAGTTGGCATCTGTTTATTTTCAAAAAAGGCCTGCGGGCGTGTGTTATTGAATTTAAAAAAACTACCGGAAAAACCACACACACGACATTACGTAATTCATAAAAAACGGTAATCAAATTGTAAAATAGTAAGAAATTAAACAATTATTAACATTAAACATTGCAAAATACATGAACTAAAATTAAAATTTAAAAATTTAAATTAAAAAAACTTAAAAATCATTATTAAAATTAAAAATTTACGGAATTTGAGGCTCCTCCCCACCCAATTCGCTAGACTGGAGCTAGACTGGAGCCAGACTGGAGCTTACACGTTAAAGATAGGCTCCTCGGGGGATTTTAGCAGGATTTTACACGTTAAAGATAGGCTCCTCGGCTCCTCTCCACCCAAAAAGGTCTGAGATGCTGGCCCTATACTACTAACATTAATGGCTTTTTGAATCTAGGTAACAAATGAGTTTTTCACAAGACAAATGAGACACTCCTGTAGGCTTATGCTAGACCTAATACCAAGAGCACACAATCGACGTATCTGAAAGGTCTGTGGTCCGCCAACATACCCTTTTTAGAAAAGACCAGGACAGGAATCGCCTTCTGCTACACTCCGAAATATGGCAGACGTGTAATGGCAGACGCGCTGACCACTACACTATCCCGGCCAGCGACTAATCATTCTAACTGCCTTTATACCTATCATACCTGTCTTGAAAAACAGTGCAACACACTAACGCCAATAAGCAAGTGCACGCTGATAGATTCACAGCGTGCATTAGTTATTGCACTGCTGTAAGCGTGCATCTTAGGGACTGACTTATCGCACTGTATATTTCAAGACAGATATACAGCTACCCAATTATTTCAGTAAAATTAAAAGCAAAGAAAAATGAAAGAAATCTTGGACGAAAGAAAAAGCAAATGCAAGAAAAATCAAAGAAAAAGAAAGAAAATTCAGACGAGTAGTTGACTAGCTGTCAACTCGTTGCCTAACTGAAAATTAATTGATAGTTAATTGGCCTAGGCGCATATTGATAAATACATATAGGTATGCATACTTTTGCACGCGCACATATATATGTAGCAACCGCCACGCACACATTCTATGTCAAGCTGTCTGTTGCTAGAGAAGGAGACGGGTGAACTTTTGACTTGACAAAACTTTGTTACTAGACCCGACAGGCATCCATCAACTTTCTTTGTTGAAAACCGAAAGAAAAACGAAATGAAAGAAAAACTAAGGAAAAATGAAAGAAATTTGGAAGAAAAATAAAAAGAATTTTCCTGAAATAATGGGGTAGCTGTAACACAAGTACAGTCCCGGCTAGTGTGCCTTCGTCTAGTACATAATAGTGTGCCTTCGTCTTCCTCGAAGGCGAAGATGCGAAGGCCATTCGCGAATTCGCGAACATTAAATTAGCATGAAGGCAAGCTGTAAAATATTTGCAGCTAGTGTGCCAACGCCCAGTCTGGCTACAAATGCGTGAAATACGTACGCTACGCCCATTAACGCTTGTGCATAAGCAGGCTGACCCCTTCACCTGCGAAGGAATGTGCAAAGAGGACATTAATTACGACTGGGAAATATTCGCTAAGCCGCGATGAAAAGGTCTTTGCTTTCGCGAAAATAGGTACCCTAGTTATGGCCGGGACCGTACGTTATATCACTTTGTAGTATGCACTCAGCAACTATCCGCACTAACAAGTGAAACCCGCGTGCATAAACTCTTGCGCTGCGCGCACTCGTTAATGCACTTGGCGCTTCACGTTACAGTGCGTATAAATTACTGAGTGCACGCTACATCGTGCTATAACTTACACTTACAACTCGATTCAGGGTTACGGTAAAGTGCTATAACCCGACTTATACTGCACGCTGTAGCGTGCAGTCTACTTATACTACACGCTATACTTAAATCGATTTACAAGTCACTTATAGTACTGGTGGTTGTGCTAAAAGTAATTGATACGCATGTGTGAAACCCTCGTGCAGGTGCACTCGTGCTCCTGCACTCGGAGTTTCACAAACACATGCGTATAAATCACTTATAGCACGCCAACCAGTGCTATAACCCATACTTATAAACCCAGCTGAAATTCCAACTACACACTTTACTACGCGGCTATCGTTGCATTTCGCAAGACCCGCCTACTACGCTGACCACTGCGTTATATCGACCTACTGTACTAAGCTTTCGTAAATCTTATGTATGTACATACAGTTCTTTCTCAACCCTATGCCTATTATGCCCGGAATTACCTATTTGTAGCGTTACAAAGAATTATTCTTTTGTTTGTTAGTGTCTATGGGCCTAGTTGACATTAAAAGCACAAGTATGCATAAGCACCACTGTAGCATGTCTCGCAGGTGATACTCTGGTCATCCATGTGTGGTCATATTTAGTCTAGAAGAAGAAAAAAGGAAGAATTTACTTCAAAATAATAACAAAAGCGGACAATACCGTGAAAACCAGTTAAACAAATTTATTAATTTTCAAAAATCGTAACAACAGTGCAGCATCATTGTGGACACCTTCACTAAGTTTTCTGACCGAGCAAGCACACACTACACTCTCAGCAAAACTATTCCACGGCGAAACAACTCTAGAGAAAAAAGCAAACTTAGTCAAATCAATACTACATTTCGGCATTCTCAACTTCAATGTATGCCCCCAGGTTCTGGTCTGATCATTAAAACAAAAAACTCATGTGAGTTTAAAACTGTAAGCCCATGAATAATCTTGTAGGTAAGAACCAAATCCCGAACCAATCTCCTGAACTCTAATGACTGTAAACCTAGTGCTTTACAACGATTTGCATTTTTCCATACCCCTGAGCTCATTAAAATGTCTGGTAAACTTTCTTTGCACCTTCTCAAGTGCATCGATATCCCTTACTAAATGAGAATTCCAGACCTCACAAGCGTACTCCATAACAGGTCTAACATAAGATTTAAACAAAGTAACAAAAAGAACAATATCATTGGTAATACAGAATTAGTTACAAGGTATAAAATCCTCAAGGCCTTTTTGGCAACTTTAGCGATATGCTCTGAAAACTGCAAGTTTAATTCAAGTGTATTAATATTTAATTCAACTTCAACTTCAAGTGTAATCAGTACCCCAAGGTCAGTGCACACAGACACATTCACAAGTGGTGAGTTATCCACATAATATGTGAGTCCCGAATTTAACCGACCCAAATGCAAAACAAATGACTTTTCGATAGAAATAGACATTTGCCAAGTTTTAGCCCACAAAAAAGAAAGTATTCAGAGCGTCTTGAAGAAGGTTATATCTCACATTGCCACCAAAAAATATTTTTGAGTCGTCAGCAAACCATAAACTTGCCTTATTGAACAACTGAATTGCATCATTAACATAGAACAGAAACAACGTTGGGCCACAAACAGAACCTTGTGGAACCCCACTGGTAACGTCACTCCAAGAAGATATAGAATCACCAATCCTAACCCGTTGCCTACGGTTAGTCAAAAAGGCCCGCAAAATACCCAAAAATAAACCGCTACAACCTACTTGTGCTAATTTTTCCAACAATTTTCTATGACACACCGTGTTGAAAGCTTTTTTAAAGTCAGCATAGGCTATATCAACACAGTGACGATCCTGAATTGATTTTGCCCAATAATCAAAAGAAGCTAACAAATTTGTCACGGTGGATCTCCCTGGAAGAAAACCATGTTGATAGGGTGAGAATAAATTATTATCAAGACAAAAACTACGAACACGTGAATTAAGCAATATATCTAACGGTCGAGCAGCCCCACAAGTTAATGAAACATCTCTATAGTTATTACTTTTGATCGTGAACCTTTATTTGTAGAAAAGGCCACAATATTTGCATCTGTCCAGTCTCTGGGGACATAAGAAAGCCTATAAGCAAAATCAGTGATAAAAAATATTGGAAAAGCTAGTTCAGCAGCAAATGTTTGATAAAACATGTATGGAACATCATCTGGCCCGGTAACAAGACTATTATTCAACCCATGCAAAAATTTATAAACATCCAAGACATCAAAAGTCAAGTTATCAAAGCTCGTAAACACAGGCAGGTGATCACAGTCAACAGAAAGGCAATCGTCAACCGTGTAAACAGAGGATAAGTGATTGTTTAATAGATTTGCCTTATCACAATCGGACACTGCAAAATTTACACTATCCTCTAGGATGGGAATGCCACACCTCGGTTTAACCCTTCGGCTGGCATATCGAAAAAAGCGTCTCTTATTAGGCTTAGAGGCTAAAATTTTTTCATAATAGCATTGAAAAACTCTCAATTCACGCTTAAACAATTCTTTTAACTGATCATATCTAAATTTTAACAGTAAGTCCATATCGCGAGACCATGTTTTAAAAGCTGACCTTTTTTGCTCCTCTAATTTACGCAATCGCAACGGTCAGCATAGTTTGCTTTTAACAACACGAGTATATGGAATAAAAGCATCAATAACAGAATGTAGAAAAACACTAGCCGGAACTGTTTATCAATGGGCACCTCCGGATAATTTGTCCTTTGGGACCAGAAAAAAACGAGACCCAATCAACACTGGACAAGCCAGCCCTAATTGCTTCCCTGTTCATCCCGTAAAAATTTCGAAACCATTGCTTTTTTTCTAATTTACCACCAAGTTTTAAACAAAATTCTATGGAAGCATGGTCTGACGAAGCAAGTGGGGAACTGATTCCCCAATTCATTTTTATATTTGGCCAGTCGGTAAGCAATACATCCAGAATATGAGGTGGATTAAATCTGGTAGGTGAAACTAAATTGCTTAAGTCCAAAAACGCTAATATTAGCGAGAAAATCTCGTTCTGTATTGGATCTAGAATTCCACGAGAGCCAATTCACTTTAGGTAGATTTAAATCACCAACAAAAACAGTAATATCACATTTATTATAATTCATACACATAGCAATATCATCCCCTAACCACTGTCAGGCTATAGGGTCACTTGGAGGGCGATAAAAGGTGCAACAAGTACGTCTTTGGAGTAGCTAGTTATTATTAGACACGAAAAATCGAATATATTCAAGGGCAAAATGGAGGGTCCGGATGGCAGCATGACACAGTGAAATTGAATCAAATTCAGCTAGATTTACAGGTTGCGTTAGAAAGATGAACACAATAATGAAGGCAAAATTCATTAAGTGTAACCTGTGAATCTACATAAATCGAAAGCTTATACAATAGGTTTACTATTCCGCTGGATTAGGTGAACGCGGCATTTGTAAAGATAGACAATACGCAATACACATAAACTTAAACTTGAAACAGTTTCAAAATACAACAACCGCTAGAAATAACTTCGCGATTAAGGGGGTAACTGCGTTTTTAGGTGTTTTTTTAGAAAGCTATAGCTCAGCGTTTACAAATTGAAATCATGACCGGTCTTTTGCATTAAGTAGAATAATATCTGACCCAAGTGTGTGCCATGCACTGAAACCCGGCCTTTAAGTTTGTTTCCAGCGCAAGCGGTTAAAGAAAGGTCCTGTCCAAAATATTAGGATTTTTTACAAAAAGTTTGCCCGACAGCTCCGAATCATACAATAACCTGTTGTGGCTGAAAGTTGGTAAGGTTTTTGCCATGTTTAAAATCTCCAGACATCTCCCCCGCTTTTTTAATAACTAATGAATTTACTGAGAAAATAGCTAAAAAGCAAACGCCCCGAAAATTTAAGATATTTTCTTGTAATTAAAGCCCTCTAAAATGTCCATAGGTTAAAGTCCGAAAAAGTGAAACATGCTTGGGGATTTGGACCGTTCGTTACAGCACTGCGCCTAAAATTCATACTCAGGCCTCATTTTAACTTGAGTTCTGTGGGCGCAAAGTTTTCATATAAATCGGAACTCGAAAACGTAAGTACCACCACTTTGACTGCAGCGAAAATGGTTACATACAGCATGTTGCGAATGTGCGCAGCCAGGCTTTTCAATTGCAATCTGCTCATGACACAGTGGCAGCGCGATGACCAGGGCCCGATTTATCGAAACAACAAATGTTCGTCGTTAAAAATGTTCGTCGTTGAAAAAGCAAATGTTCGTCGTTGAAAAACAAATGTTCGTCGTTGAAAAACAAATGTTCGTCGTTGAAAAACAAATGTTCGTCGTTGAAAGTTCGTCGTTGAAAAAGCAAATGTTCGTCGTTGAAAAACAAATGTTCGTCGTTGAAAAACAAATGTTCGTCGTTGAAAAACAAATGTTCGTCGTTGAAAAACAAATGTTCGTCGTTGAAAGTTCGTCGTTGAAATTGTTCGTCGTTGAAAACTTTTTCGACGAGCTTTGGTTTTTTAGAACATTATTATCTTCTAAAATACAAAAGCTCGTCGTTGAAAAAATTTTCAACGACGAACATTTCAACGGAGCTCAAGACATCCGTTGAAATGTTCGCCGTTGAAAATTTTTCAACGACGAACATTTGTTTTTCAACGACGAACATTTGTTTTTCAACGACGAACATTTGTTTTTCAACGACGAACATTTGTTTTTTCAACGACGAACATTTTCAACGACGAACATTTGATTTTTCAACGACGAACATTTGTTTTTCAACGACGAACATTTGTTTTTCAACGACGAACATTTGTTTTTCAACGACGAACATTTGTCCTATAATTACGTGTTATGTTCGTCGTTGAAAATGTTTCGATCAATCCAAAATTTTCAACGATGAACATTTTCAACGACGAACATTTTCAACGACGAACATTTTGCTTCGATAAATCGGGCCCAGGCAGCTGCTCACAAAACTGGTTTATCGAAGTGGCTGGCGCTATTGTGCGTATAGAGCAACAGAACAACGTTGTGACAAATACCTGACATTTCTCTTCGTTACAGACTTGAACTTAACATTGTATATACGCGGCGGCTGAGGCCGCCGCGTAAAAACGTAATTTGCAATCTCTCAGTGGAATATCAATCGCAATGCATTCGGCACAAGAAACTCATTAACTGGTGAAAAGATATAGTTTAGTGACCATATCCAATACACACTCCGACACCATTGCAATCTCTGTCCTTTCTAAAGATATGGTTTTATGGTTTATTTATGGTTTTCTTTATGTTTCTAGGCATGGGCAAGTTTACGAAAATCTGTAAACGTTTAAACGCTCGCGTTTGTAGATGAGAAAACGCGTTTAAACGTTTAAACGCGTTTTTCGGTTGTAAACGTTTTTGACCGTTTAAACGTAAACGCTTTCAAACGTTTAACCGTTTTTAAACGTTTAAGGGGGTCCCAGGTCAAAAATTTTTAACCCAGGTCAAAGATCAAAGTTCTCCAATTTTGCTTATTTTCCCATATGTTACTCCTCCAAGACACCTCTACCTCAGATAAGAACAATTAAGCTTGAAGGTGCACTTTTGGTTCAGTGCGTTTGTCAGTGTATTTACATAGGCAAAAGTACGCCAAAAAGAAAAACCCAAACAACACAAACCACAAAACAAAAAAACCAAAAAAAAAAAAAAAAAAAAACCCCCAAAAAAAACACAAAAAAAAAAAAAAAAAAAAAAAAAAAAAAAAAACAAACCCCCAGAGAAAGAAGTGAAATAAAGACAAAATGCATAATTTAAGAATCTATAAACTCTAGTCTAGTTTCAATCCGATACTTGTTGATTGTTTTACAAAAAAGTGAAGTGGCGTTATGTGTTGTCAAAGTTAGCTCGATTCCAATTATATCAATAAGCCAAAGTTTATTTATGCCATATTCCTATTGTCTCCACGACAATAATTGGTAGCAGAGCACCAATCGGGAACTATGCCAACGATGTCAACATCATCAAATTCCAATCAGAATCCATGTAGCCAATGCCAGATTGACACTCTAAAAGGTATAATTTGCGATACATGTAAACTATGGTGGTGCCCGGACTGTATCAACAGGTCGTCAGAGTCCACTTTGACTGACGCTCTTTACAGTGCCCTTCAGGAACTTAAGCAATTCCCATGGAACTGTGAGCTATGCTGCGGAATCCTATTGCCAGGTCAACTTCTCGAACAAAGGATTTTCACGGAGGTTGAGCTAATGACGTTCCAGTGCAGTCATGAGAGCATCTGGAAAAATCGGACGAAAACAAGTGACGAAAATGAAAGACCAAGCAAGCCTTTGAATGCAACCACAGCGAACCAAGCATCCACAAGTACCCACAAGGAGGGGACACACAATACGTCTGTTCAAATGATGGCAATGTTCCGCATGATGATGGAAGCCCAAGAAAAACGCTCCAAAGACGATCGCGATGCCCAAGACCGACGGTACGCAATGCTGCTGGAGTCTCAAGAAAAGCGCCATCGCCAAGACAAAGAAGAAGAACGCAAAACAAGGCAAGAAGAATTCAAGATCCTGATTGAATCTCTTCAAGGGTCTGTTCCAACTCCACTGACAGGTCAAAGCGTGAGGTCCATGCCAGCAAGTCAGGGTCACGAAAACGTAGCAAAGCTTCCAAATATCCAGTTACCATCATTCTCAGGTAAAGAACTTGAATGGCCAAACTTTTGGGATGCGTTTAAAGTCAACATTCATGACAGAGTGCAGCTGCACGACAAGCAAAGAATGGATTATCTGCATCAGGTTCTTAAAGGTCCAGCGCTGAATAAAATCAAGGGTCTTGGCCTGAGCGGAGAAAACTACGCAGCGGCAATCGAGATTCTACAGGAAGAATACGGTGATTGCAATAAAATCATCGATGCCCATTGGGAGAAACTCCAAAGTGCTCCTACGGTCAGAGAGAATCTATCTAACTTGGAAAGCTTTATAGACGAAGTCAGAACGGCGTCAACCTACTTGCAACGTCAAGGTGTGGTCGCAGCAGCCCTTAACCCTATGGTCAACCTACTACTAAAAAAGCTTCCCAAAAGTCTTCTAAAGCAAGTCACCACCATGAGAATTGTAGGGAAGACCGACAAGGAACCATGGACCATGATGTCTTTTCTCAGCGTTCTTTCCTCTTGCAAGAAGCTGCATCCGAGCCCGTTGTTGGAGTCCGAAGATGAAATGCTGGATGATGAAGAACCTCCTGTTAGTACGGCACTTTTTCAGGCCTCAAAATCTGCGAAAGTCAAATGGAGCTGTATCTTTTGTGGAAAATACAGTCACTACAGCGACACGTGCAAATTTGTTACGGAAATTGCAAAGCGTCACGAAATAGCAAAAGCAAATGGCCACTGCTTCAAATGTTTAAGTACTGAGCATCAGATCAAGAATTGTCCGCGTCGCAAAAAGTGCTTCTATTGCAAGAAAGACAACCACAATGCGGCATTGTGTCGGGACAGAGATAAACCGGTAAACCAACATTTTGTTTGTCAGGAGGAAGACACGTGTGAGATCGACGCTGAAGACACAGCGCAATTACAGGCCCACCTTGCCACTGCAACTGAAACAGATGGCATAGTTATGAGTGTATTTCCTGTAACCGCAAGCAATGCGCCAGCAAACCCAACCAAAAAGCAAAAAATTCAGGTGTATCTCGACACAGGTGCGAGACACACCTGCATCAGCGCAACAGCCGCTAAACAGCTAGGGTTGAAACCTCTTAGAAAAGTTCAACTAGAAACTGCACGTTTTAATGCAAGCGTGGTTGAAAAGACAGAAGCAGAAGTTGTAGAGTTAACTCTTTGTGGTCCCGCAGGTTTCAGGATGGTTGTCCGTGCCTACGCTATCCAGAATCTTGCGCCTAGCCTACCATTGTATCCTGTTGACTTTAAAATGGAAACTTGGAAAGTTATATGCCAATACAAGCCACTGAACACCCCACCCCAAAAACTTACAAAGATTCCCATTGATCTACTGCTTGGGATGGACTATTGGTATAAAGTGATGGGTCCAAAAGCTGTCTCTAAAGTCGTCCCAATTGAAGAATCTATGGCTGTTCATTGCACGCCACTTGGAAATGTTTTGGCTGGAAACTACACTAGAAACAGATCTGTGAGTTCTTATGCGCATGTCATGTTCATCCATTCAAAGGAGGATGTTGCCCGTCTATGGAACCTGGAGGAAATCGGAATCCAAGAGGATGCAAAGACTCGAAGTCAGGAGGCGAACGAAATAGACAAGCATTTCGAAAATTCCATTGTGTTTGCTGAAAATCGCTACTCTGTAAAATGGCCATGGAAAGTGAAGCAACCTGACTTACCCGACAATTACCATGTAGCTAAATACCGTCTGCAGCAAACAGTAAAGTCCTTGTCACCAAGTCCAGACAAGCTTGGAAACCTACAGCAATACAACAAAATAATTGAGGACCAGTTAGAACGCGGAATTATTGAACCTGTAAATGAAAATCAGAAAAGCGAGGGGATGATTCACTATATCTCTCACTTCCCTCATATTAAAAAAGATCGTGCGACGACCAAAGTACGGATTGTGTACGATGCTAGTGCCAAAACGAAGCCATTGGGGTTGTCTTTAAATGACTTGATCTATAAGGGCCCAAACCTTATGGCTGATTTGACAGGCCTTTTGTTGCGCTTTCGGCTCCCGAAAATAGTCTTGCTGTCTGACATAGAAAAGGCTTTCTTGCAAGTGGGTTTGCAGGCAGAAGATCGAGATAGTACCAGGTTTCTGTGGTTAAAGGATCCAACAAAGACCACTACTGAAGATAATATTGCAGCCCTACGCTTCACAAGAATCCCATTTGGTATCACTGCTTCCCCATATCTCCTAAATGCAACTATCAGATACCACTTGAAAAACCATCCAAGTGACCTGTCGGGTCGCATAATGGGAAATGCGTATATGGACAATGTGCTCATTGGTGCGAAATCATCTCAAGAAGCATTAAATTTGCGCTTAGAAGCCAAGAAGCTATTTGGCGAAGCATCTATGAATCTTAGAGAATGGGTTTCAAACGATCAAGACTTTAACAATGCCATTCCAGAAGAAGACAAGGCCAAAGGTCAAATCAAAATGCTCGGAATTCCCTGGGATACAAAAAATGATTGCATCCACGTAAAAGCTATATCGAGTGCCACGGAACACCGTGCGACAAAGAGAACCTTGCTACAGCAAGTGGCCAAAGTCTTTGATCCGCTTGGCCTTTTGAGTCCTATCGTCATCCAAGGCAAGATAGCAATCCAAGACTTGTGGAAGAGTGAAGTAGCTTGGGATCAGCCGTTGGATGAACAGCAGTCCCTGCGTTGGACAGCTATTGAAGCTGAACTTAGCCAAGCCTCAACCATATCTATTCCACGAAGAGTTGCCTTGGACAAACCAACATCTTCCCAATTATTGTGTTTTGCTGATTCCAGCGAATCAGCTTATGCGGCTGTCGTCTACTTGCGGCAAACTTCGATTACTACTGCAGTTTGTAACCTGGTCTTCTCTAAAGCACGAGTTGCCCCTGTAAAACCGTGCATGACAATCCCACGCTTAGAGCTCCTGGCAGTTCTAATTGGATCCAGAGCTATTAAATTTGTGGCAAAGCAACTTCAGCTCTCATTGAATAGTGTTCATATCTGGTCCGATTCACAGATCGCCCTTCATTGGATCAGTTCTGCTAAATCACTTCCTCCCTATATTAGTCGCCGTGTGCAAGAAATAAAGTCAAATGAGATGCTACAGTTTCACTACGTCCCTTCTAAAGAGAACCCGGCGGACTTAGCTACCAGGGGAGCGTCCGTCAAAGATCTTCTATTATCCGATTGGTTTAGTGGTCCCCCATGGCTTTGCCACGAGCCAGAAACGTGGCCTGCATGGAAATGCGCAGAACCCATAAAGAGTTACGAAGACGCAGAAAATGCCTCCACAAATGCCCATGTCATTTTTGCTGAAACCGTCGAACCGACCGCAGACCAATACCCATTCACTATCAACCTTAGCAAGTTTTCGACACTATCAAAACTTGTTAGAGTTACGGCTTACTGTCAGAGGTTTATCGATAGACTTCGGAAGAATCCCACTCCAAAAGAATTAGAGCTACATGCTGTAGAAGTCAAAAAGGCTAAGAAATTATGGATTCTACATTCTCAAAAGACCTTTGGTCAGCAATTGCAGTTAATTCGTCAAGGCCGCCAGGACCGATTGATCCGAAGCCTTGACTTGTTCATTGACAGTGGGTTGATACGCTGCGGCGGGAGGCTGGCAAATGCAATGATAGACCGGAATGCAAAGTTTCCGATGCTTATGCCAAAGAATCATCCATTCACCACATTGATTATAAAAGATGCGCACACAAGCGTTTTTCACTTTGGTGCTCGAAGCACTTTATCTCGGGTCCGACAAACCTATTGGATCCCTCAAGGTCTTAGTCAAGTTCATAAAGTCTTGAAAAATTGCAATTTATGCCAGAAGGTTGAAGGGGGAGCCATAATAGCTCCAAAAATGGGAAAGCTGCCAAAAGAACGGCTAGAAAAGTCTCCAGCTTTCAAGTATACGGGACTTGATTATCTAGGACCGTTAACTATACGCAATGGGGGTAAAGGCTCACCATACGAAAAACGATGGATTGCCATCTTGACATGCTTCAGCTCACGAGCCGTCCATTTAGAATTGATAAAAGATTGTACCGCTCAGTCTGCGGTTAACGCTTTATCTCGGTTTATTGCTAGAAGAGGGACACCGACAATGATTTTGTCTGATAATGCCGCTCAGTTTATCAAAGCCTCCAATATTCTCAAAGGTATATGGCAAAAGAAGATTCCAACAACAGCATGCCAGAAAATGGAAGCCTTTTTTTCTCAGCATGAGATCAAGTGGAAAACGATACCAGAAAGGTCTCCCTGGTACGGGGGGTTTTATGAAAGGCTGGTGGGACTCGTTAAGAGAGCTTTGAGAAAGACATTGTGGCGCGCATGCATAGATGAAGATTCCCTTCATACCCTCATTACAAAAATTGAGGGTATCCTTAACTGCCGCCCCCTTGTGTCCCTGAGCACTGAGTTTGGCGACGGGCACAGCCTGTGTCCTTCGAATTTTATTGCCCCATCAACCCAATTAGGTCTTCCTCCCGAGGAATACAATGAAGAAGACCCTGACTATGATCCTAACCCGCATGCAGCTAAAGACTTAATTCATCAATGGAAAAAGATAACGAAAAAGCTTGATCAATTTTGGAAAGTTTGGCAAAATCAATATCTACAGGAACTGCGAGAAAGTCAAGTTCTACATTTCAAAGCCAAGAGAGGAGATCACCACTGGATTCCAAGTCCTGGAGAGGTGTACATCATCAAAGAGAATGGTCCAAGGATGACGTGGAAAATTTGCAAAGTACTAGACAGACTGACATCTCAAGACGGGGAGACGAGGTATGTAAGGATACAACTGCCGAACGGAACTATTACTCGTCGCGGAGTCAAAGACTTGGTGCCATTAGAAGCCAACATGCAAGCGGCCGGGGAGGATGTCGAGAAAGAAGTGAAATAAAGACAAAATGCATAATTTAAGAATCTATAAACTCTAGTCTAGTTTCAATCCGATACTTGTTGATTGTTTTACAAAAAAGTGAAGTGGCGTTATGTGTTGTCAAAGTTAGCTCGATTCCAATTATATCAATAAGCCAAAGTTTATTTATGCCATATTCCTATTGTCTCCACGACAGGCAAATATAATATTACAAAAAATAATTAGTGCCAAGATCACTCAAAAATGTACAAAAATGTTAATTAAAATAAAGCCAACTAAACAGCACTACAACAGTCTCTAAAAGCTCGTCTAAATCAGCCAAAAATCACATGAAAACTACCAAACAAAAAGAAGAATCTAACACCGAATAATTGAACGATTGCAAACATAACTACAGTATTACAAATCATTCAACTCGGGCAAGATCCAAGTCCAACTACTATAAATTTACACAGTCTGTAAAGCATCGACGTTGCATCCAATTCAATAAATATTAGCTCTAAAAATCTACTAACAGAAAACATGCTCTACCATTAAAGTGCAGTAATACTCTTAAACTAAAAAATAATAACTTCGTGTGCGTTTATCACTCTTGGTGTATAATAAACAAAATATGGCACGAATATTTACAGAAATATTACCATTCAAATGTGAACAAATACGAGATAATCACAATTCACAATGACGATACTAAATGAGCCGCAGTCAATACTTTTAGTACTAACTTAAAATACAATTAGACGTAAAAGTAATAAATTTGAGTGTACTAAGTACACAGTTTTCTAAAGTCTCACCAAAAAATGTTTAACACTGAGACAAAACAGGTGGTGTGATTTTAGCAGCCATTCTCTGTATATACTCTTGATAGCTACTACAAATAGCTCTTTTTTGTAATAGAATCACACGTTAAGTCTAACTTAAAGTGGTCAACATTTTTTGAGCCAAGCTTAGGTTCACTTTCAGTTCGCACCAAAAATAATGGCTAAATTGACTTTATGCAAGCAGAATCCTAACACTGTAACAAAAATCATCACTTTAATTTTCCTGACATTAGTCATTAGTTGTGGATAGGGTAATTATTTCCGGTTTTCAACGTCCATTTTTTAATGTTTACCATTTTTTGAAAATTGATTGAAAATTGGGAATATTTTCTGACTAATTACCAGCACCAGGTTTTGGCTGTATATAAAATAGTAAATACGTTTGATCCCATTGTTCTGAAGGGAACCTGAGCAAAATATAGAATGTTCTGTCCTTCATAATTCCGTTACCAACTGGAAAAATAAAAAAACCTATACGGCATTACCTCATAGTCAAGTTGAGCAACAAATGATTCCGGCCGTGGCTTTACAATATAATACAAAAAAACTATTATCAACACTAATACCAAGAGTACATAATAGCGTCTCAATTTTATAGAAGAGAGTAAGACACTCTCCAGCAGTCCAGCCTGCCTGTGTCCTAGCGCACATAGATAAACTGGTCGTTTTCGGCCCCCATGTTGAAGTTTCATTCGCGCGCGTAGATTCTCTGCGTAACACACTCGAGTATATAATCGCTGATGCGTTGTTAAGCATTAAATACATAATGTAGGTGCAAGTACATTACAAAAGGTTGGCAAATACCTTTGTGGACATTTTGACAAACTTAAGCGAATTTGAGTGAAAAACTTTTGAGATATAAACTTTTCCCATTTTCTTAAAAGTTTCTTGAACATTTTTGCTGAAAGTTTGTCAAAATGTCCACAAAGGTATTTGTACACCTTTTGTAATGTTATTTCACCTAAATTATGTATTAATAAAATGAGTTATTAACATTTTATCCATATAATGCTTTAGCAACACAATCAGCGATTGTGTGCTACGCAGAGAATCTACGCGATGATTGGCCAGATACATGTTGTATGAAACTTGAACATGTTGGCCGAAAACGACGAGCGCATCCGCCTGAGGTACAGCACAGGCAGGCTGGAGAGTGTCTCACTCTTCTTCTATAAGGGTGAGACGCCAATAGGTACAATACTAATGATAAAGTAATACACCACTAGATCAATTTTGTTATTATAGTATGACTTTGAGACAGTCTACTTTCACGATTATTTTAACGAAAGAGATTGGAAAATAATTATATATACCTTATAAACTTACACTAGGTTACATGACCAAAGCTACAATTAGTTAAGTATGCATAGCTATGTGAATGATTGGGACTACTCGGACCACGTGTTGAAGGGGTCAGTGGCGATGTTGTTGACGCTTAGCGAGGCGACCAGCGTGTCGGAGCTGAGCCGGACGTCGTCGGGGCTGCGGGTGGGCGTGGGCGGAAGGTCGGCGGCGGGCAGGGACTGCGCCCGTGGGAGGGAGGAGCCCGCAGACGGTCCGGCGCCAGACTCGGGCGACAGCAGGTCTAGGTCCAGCTGGTCCAGGTCCGGGAGCGGGCACTGCCAGAAGGTGAACGGGGAGTACTCCTCGCAGAACTGGAACTGGGTCACCTGCTCGGCCTGGCCCGGCTTGCGGTGCAGCGGCGGGAACAGGTGGTCCACCAGGTCCTGCGCCACCCCAGAGTAGCTGCAACCACACAAGCCCCCTCCCTAGCTTCATACACACACACACACACACACAAACACACACACACACACACAATCAGCGAGTAGTGCGGAACATCTAGTGGTCAAAAATAATGCACAACTGTCATAATTTACTTTGCTCCAAAGAAGAACATGGTTTAATTGCTTTAAAATCATTCTTTTTCTCCCTTCCTCTGCACACAATCGAATGTCTCCTTCATCACTGTCTAGCACTGGGGCTAGGGCGGGGGAGGGGAGGGTTAAAAAAACATGTTTTTTTCACAAATCTTTCAGAACATCAAATTCAAAAAGTAAAACCTCAAATACCGCTTGAACTGCCTAACCAGATGAGCCAGTTATGCAAATCCAACGGAATCAACTCAATGACCGATAATGGCAAAAGTGCTGGACATAGCTGGAATAAGGGCTGCTATGGAATACACCCAGATGGTCTAAGTTGATGAGAAGAGAACGTTAAAGAGCGAATCAGGGCAATGGCTTGAATACACAAGCTGGACTTACGTGGAATAGAAGGCGGCGGAGAATTCACAGCGCAGTTCGCCGCGATGGTTGATGGAGAAGATGCGCGAGGTGGGGATGCCGACGGCTCGGTACGCCCACACGTCGTTGATGCGGTTGCCGAAGCCCGCCAGGATCGGGTTGCGTCCAGAGGGGAACAGAGACTTGACGTCCAACAGGCAACTCTTCTTGAACTCCTCCGGCTTCTTCTCGATCACCTCTCTGCAAAAGCACACTGTCCACTCCACAGCGGCGCTACTCATATTATATACTTCATTTGTGCTCTGCTATGTTTAATGAAATATTATGTTTCTTTTGGTCAGACTTTAGTAAAATGTCAATCGTCAATGTATACCCCAAACACTCATACAAAACAGGACTCTGAGCCTAAAGCCCGGTTCATACTTGCCTTAAGAATATAGGGACAGGGACAAGGACAAATTTGGGACAGCTGCTGTGAAAAATTTACTTCATCGTTTCTGCTAATTTTTGGCATGACAACAAGAATTTACTTAAAATTACTACATGCGAAAATATAGCAGAAACAATTGCGTCATTTTTCCACACCAGCTATCCCAAATTTGTCCTAGTCCTTGTCCCTATGTTCTTGAGGACAAGTATGAACCAGACTTAAGGTGGTAGTTACGTTTTCGACAGTTTTTATAACGTGTTATAGCTTTTGATTGACTCAATAAATTCAATAGCTGTCTTTTTCACGTTAAAGAACTTGACTGAAACTACACGTATGTACATTATCTAGCTTAAATCTGTAACAAGCTAGTCAGCAGACACTGTCAAAGTAGTCAAATTTCGTGAATTTTTGCATTTTTCTTGTTTTGCTTGTAAATATTGACAGTGTAACTCCAACTAATTTCATTCTTTACACCAACATAGCCAATAACAGGGTGAATTTTAATGCTTAGTTTGGTGCAATTATATAATGCAGAAAAGAAGTTACGGACCTTTAATTTTGAATTTTTTCGAATTATGAAAAATATACGAATTTTTGAATCTAATTTTTTCACGATATAGGCTAAATTAATACAAATAAAAAACTTGACACATCAGAAATTGCACAAAAACATGTAAAATAACGCATGAAAATATTGCAACATCGAGACTTGAGATTTAGTCCACGGAAGTACATTTTTACAGATTTCTGTGAATGAAATTGATGTAACGCAAAATTTAAGTAAACAAAATTTTTGAAATTTTACTATAAAGTAGACACATATGTGTGCCAATTTATCCCAAATTTTGAACAAAATCCTTCTAGTAGTTGTAAAGTTTTGCGGACTTTTGTGTAAGTAGTTGTAAAGTTTTGCGGACTTTTGTGTAATGTACTTTATTTCAAAAAGAAATGTTACATAAATGTGACGTAATCTCAAAAAGTGAAACGCGGAAGGATAAGTTTTGGCATCTAAATTGAAGGTTTTTGACATGCCCGTGTGTCATTTTTTTTTTTTAAATAAACGACCGTTTTAACTAGCTACTACTTTGGCTTAGCTAAACATAAAATTTACGAAAAATTGTCGTAACTGGATGAAAAATATTTTCTGTGAAAATTAAAAATGATTGTTTCAAGCTATTTTAGCAAGCATTTATCTCATAATAAATTATAGTTTCCTAAATTAATATGCGTACTATAAATTATTGATTGAAAATTAATCGAAGTTGTCAAGTGTTACTCCTGCAAAACTGTCGAAAACGTTACTACCACCTTAAGGGTCAGCGACTGTCAAGGACACGTACACGTAGGTAAGCCTACTACCACTATTGTCCGCAAGGCAGTGCAGACAAGGTGTACCATTGTGTGTTGTGTGGTCTAGTGAGTGAGTGAGTGAACGAGTATATAGTTGTACTTGTGGAAAGCCTGCAGGAGGGAGGTCGGGTTGAGGAAGACGGGTCCGTCGGGCAGAGCCAGGCCGTCCAGGTTGACGGAGCGGAGGTACTCCTTGGTCTGGTAGCTCTGGCCGATGGCGCGCGCGGACAGGTAGACGATGCGGTAGCCGTTGCCATGGATACGGTGGAAGAGCTGGGTGACGCCAGGCTGCGCCCACTGCCCGCCCACCCAGGGCGCCAGGTGGCCCAGCACGTCGGACTTGGTGATGGTGCCGTCGATGTCCGACACGATCAGTTTGTCGTCGTGGCGCCACAGGTAGACGTCGCAGACGCACCACGACGTGCCCTGGTACTTGGTGGTCACCGAGAAACGCGCCTCGTTCCGTCCAAGCTTCAGTTTAAGACGTTTCTGCAACACACAATAAACTTCTCTCCCCAATAATGCAGAGTATGACACTCGTCCTATTATGCCTTGCCAGCTGTGCTGTGTCCAATGCGGAGCGCAAAATAGCCCGTTTATGTACGGTTTTGAGGAGAAGGGGGTACTCCCCTCAACTGAGGTGGGGGCTGGCATATTTTTAGGCAAAATTTTATGGGTGGGGCGCGATGGGGGGCGTCGACCAAAATGGGCGTGCGCACCAGTTTCACGATAAAACACTATTTTTACAGGAAAAAATGGTTATTATACGTTAAATGTTACGTTTTTTTTCATACGTTAATATAGCAACGCTAACCCTAAATTTAGCCAAAAAGGACTCAAAAACCCGACGAACACGACATTGCTACAGCTAAAAATTCGCTAAAACGTCCTTCCGAAAAAAAATTTTGGATATGGGGGTGAGCACCCCATCTGAAATGGGGGGGACGACCAAAATGGGGGGCTCCGGACCAAATGGGGGGGCGCCCCCCCCCCCACTAAAAATACCAGTGGGAGTACTCCCCTTCGGTTCGATACACCGTACTCCACTAATGGAGGGGTACCCCCCCTCAGTTCAGTACGCCGTCTTCAGTTAAGAAGGGGGTGCCCCGGACCCCCCTCAGAGCCGTACATAAATGGGCTATTGCGCGCTCCGCATTGGATGCACGCCCGTAGGCATAATAGGAAGAGGGTCATACTCTTCCTATTATGTACTCTTGATTGTACTGATAATTCATACATTGCATTCGTCCAGCTAGCTTTTTTATAGTTGAAGAGGTGACAAAAAGGGATTAGCTTCATTACAGCCAAAATTTCCCGCCCCTAAAGCAGCGCCATTATTAATAATACAGTAAAATGATAACAGTTTGTGAGACCCATTAAAACCTGATCTACCAAATATTTGGATGGCAGTCTGAGGGTTTTTCTAAATCGTCGAGTGTCCAGTTCCCCGCTCTCTCCGTCGCTGTCGCAAAAGTCGAACACAAGGTTACCAGCCGTCACGCTGAAACAATTGCCAGATTAAGAGGGTAGTGTCGCGAAAGCAGTCGATTTTGCGCAACTGTAAAACTTTTTCTACTAAAAGATAAGACATTGTTTTTTATATAATATTTTGAAAATATATGTTAAGGCAAATATTTTCGGCAAGTTTCACCAAAATTAATGTAGTATACTGTTTGCAGTGAGGTCGCAAATTCGGAAAAATGACGTTTTGAAAACCTATTCACATTCGATTATTTCGTCATAATTATCAAGGTGGCGGAGTAATACCTGTTAGAACTGTGAAACTGTGCGGAAACTGTGAAGTACTCATAGCAATAATGATAAATTGTGTAATATCTAGACGCTTATTTTAAAATCAAAAGAAAAACGTACCTTCATTTTTCTTTTTTCTTACTTGTGTTAAAAAAAGTTGTGCGTCGACACGTTATGTATACTTCACAACCTGGCCAATCTGATATCTGGCTTGATTTTTTGAACTTTTATGTCCTTATTGTGTGATCCCTGGCTTACAATTGGTGATTGGTTCAAGATATTGGTAGATATTGGTAGTCTAGTGTCTGGCAGTAATTATTTAACACAGTATAGCATTGGACTAGTTTCTCAGTGAACGTACAAGTTCAAAGCAAAAAGCTCTCTTTTTGCAACCTATGAGCAAAACTGATTTGGCGACACTATCACCTTAAATAAATCAGATTTATTTTAGCGTCAATTCAGTCCGACGTATCAATGGCATATCCAAAAGGAGCTGAAAAGAATCAGCGGCGTATTTTCAGCGCAAACTGTGGGGCTATTCCTTTACCGGATTAAACGGACTGGACTTATTCTAGTCCGAGGTTTTGGAATCGCAAACCGGGTCAAACGGACTAAACTAGTTAAAATAAGTCTACGGCTTAATTTTAGTCTGACCCCATTCCAAAACTACCACTCAACTAAACGGATGTAACATGCACGCTTAACCTTACCGTGCATAGTTAAGTCCATTTAGTCCGATTAAAAAGCAGCGCGTTAAAAGTTAAGTCCGTTTAATCCGGAGGTTTTGTAATGGCATTTATAAGCTGAATTTTTAAACCGTTTAGTCCTATTAAAATTAGCCCTTTAATCCGGTAAAGGAATTATGGGCCCTGAGGCCTAGAAAAGGCTGAACTCTGCGATACGATAGCTATTATCCTGTCCCTCCCCCTCCAAGAGAGATGACACTTACTGTGTGGGAATGGGGGAAGGTCGGTCGCTGGGCCCGCTGGCCATCTGGTCTGGGTTGTTGGAGGTGAAAGTGCTGCTGTCAGGTTTCCCGCTGAAGTCCTCCTTGGTGATACGCGGGCTGTTGCTCTGAAACACAACCACCGTCGCCACACCAAACCACCTTGCACACACCCACGTCCACACTGCCACACCACACGACATCTAAAACACTCCACTGACCCCGCTGTGTCCGGGCACGGGGACAGGCTCGCTGCTGTTGGAGCGACGCCACGAGAACCAGCTGGTGACGGAGGTGGGTCTGGACTCGCCCTCCTGTGCTGTCCTCACATCCGCTCCCTCGCCCTCCCCCTCCTGCGCCCCGCCCATGTGCTTCGCTACCAGCTGCCGCAACACTTCCTGCAACAAAGCACGCCCACACTCACATCCATACATCTACAAAGGGGGGGGGGGGCTCGCCTAAATGAGGGACGGTGTCGAAAATCTGAGAAAAGTGGGGGGAAATAGCCCTTTTGTCGGATTTTTTTGCAAATTTTACAGCATTTCGATCAGGGGGCAGATGGGATGCCTTCCCCCAAAAAAAAATTTGATACTCCAATTCTCACATACCAATGCGGAAACAACAATAATCTGATTGAAAAACTACCACAGATATATATATATATATATATACTCCGAAAAAAATCCTATTTCTAGTATCAAATTCATATTGACATATTTTTTAACATATTGTTTTAATTTCACACCACTGATGACTGAGTGCAGACAGTGCATTACACCAAAGTTTATGTGCCACCGTATACAACAACTGGCTGGGGGTGATCTGCAGGGCTAAGAGAAACACCCATCACATTAAATGTTTCCCGCCCAGATTAACCTTTAAAAAATTAACCCTCAGAAAGCTGGTCAAACTGAACCCATGCCACTCTGGGTGGAAAACAATACCATTGGGATGTAAATATTGTAAAAAAATTGTGAATTATTAGTTAATTAAATGTTATTTACACTATTTCGCCGTTAAACATAAGAAGGGAATGATATTATGTAGCAAAACTACATACGTCTTCATGTTCATTGTAGACGGAAAAAAACTTCAAGTTTTAGAATAAGTCAGGTAATTATTATAACAGAAAAACTTTCCAAATTTTTAACCGTCAAAAAAATATTCTAATATAATTTTTTAATCCAAAGCCATGCAAGGCGGCCATTTTTCGTGCGATTATCCGTCAAAGTATGCTGCTTACCTCAGTGCATGACTGAAGGCAAAGTAAAGTGAATTCCGAGGATAAAACAAAAACAATCATTAAAATTTGGTCTGCAAAAACTTTGCAGAGGGCAAAGTAAACACTTTCTAAAACATATTTCTTGATAAACACAATGTTTTCCACACTCACGACAATATTTTAAACGATATTACCACTAATTTTGAGACTACACATCAATTAGGAGTACAAAAATCGACATTGAAAAACCAGTCAGTCACAAATATTCCAGACAATTCGTATGCAAAGCATAGTGCTGTCTTGATCACAAGACTAAAATACATTCAGACTGTGGATATGTTATTGAGACCAATGTTGTCTGAACACCACTTATGGCCCACCTCGCTAAGCGGCTGCTGGAACACCACCAAAGACAGCAGCACCGGCGCGGCCACTTTCCAGTTGTAAAACCTGAACAACAAAACAAAGCTCCCCTTCACATATTGATAATATACAACTCCTACGGCTGTCTGCTAGTTGGCGTCCGAATTTCAAAAGTCTGACCAAATGTGCTTAAACCTGAGAGAAAATACATAGCCTGATGCTGTCAACCACTGGTGTTGCTCGCAGGCGGCCTGTGAGACAGGCGGGAGTCGACCAGTTTTCAGCCAAACATTACGCGCTGGCCGACAGTATGAGTACAGAAACAAGGGTTTATTGGGGGACTCAGGGGACAGGGGGACTGGCTACTGGCTCACTTTTGACCAATTTTGACAACCAGGCGATGGTCATGGATGAGGTCTGGGTTGGCGCAGAACTCGTCGAAGGTGAGGACGGAGGCGGAGAACTGGGGGTCAGAGGGGGTGGTCGTGGGGTCCAGGGGGCCGCACAGGGACAGGCTCACGTAGCCGTTAGGGCCGCTGAAACACACATCACATCAGTCAAGCCCATACATTGTATGAGGGGGAACGCCCCAAATCGGGGAGCCAGGGGGGAAGGGTCACCAAAATCGAGGAGCGCCCCACCCCAAAATCGGGGAGCCAAGGGGGAAGGGTCACCAAAATCGAAGAGCGAGGGGAAAGGGTCACAAAAATTTGGGCAAAATTTAGAAAAAATGGCCCTTTTGGCGAAAGAAATATTTACGAAATTTTGACAAATTTAGGATATTTTTGGTCAATCAGGTGGAGAAAGTCCCCAAAATTTGGCCAGAGGGGCCCCCCAAAATTTTGACCCCGTTACACATTGTATGATCAAGCCTCAGCAAAATCCATTCACGTTCCCCCCCAGCTAAACCGATGGGATGCAGTCCACCGTGTTCAGTTTCTAATCGTCTATTGAATTAATGATAAATTTCGTAGTCAATGGCAACAAAAGTTTACAACACTGAGTGGCATAAGTTTCAAATCAATTAATATCAATGCCAGCACAAGAGAAGACTTTAAGCACTTGTTACTACAGTGAGTCTTGAGCGTAGCCCGAGCCACTTAGCCTACCTGAATTTCTGCACATCTCCAGGCAGACTGGCAGGCTTGCTACCGTAGCCCGCGTCCATGCTCTTGGGCGAATGGGACTCGGAGCCAGTGTCGTAGACGGCCTCTGATTGGCTGTCCAGACGCCCCGCCTTCGCCACGCCCACGGCTGCCGTCGCGCCACTGCTGCTCTGCACGTTGCGGGACGACTTCTGAAGGGAGCTGAAATCGTCACACTTCAACACCACTACACGCACCAGAGAACAAGAATCCTCCCTGTCATAAAGCACGCTAAGACCTTCCACTGCATTATTACCGATCAGACATTGGCATCGGAAGACAGCACGCAGAAAATATATTTAATGCCAAAACAGTAGCTAGCCTCAGAAGACAGTTTGCGGAGCCTAGCACCTCACAAAACAGCCGCCTCCGACCAATCATCCAAGAGACGCCCCCCCCTCCGCGCCAACCACCGAAAGCCGGACCCAAAGCCCCAGCCAAACCAAACAACCACAACCGCGCAACCAACCACCCCCAATCCCAGGCCCAGAGTCACTCACACTCATCAAAAAAGCAAAACAAAAGAAGAAAATTCATTCAAACCTCTCAAAATCCAAACATCACAAAACACCAAAAAACCCTCAATTTATCATTAATAAACTAAAATTGCGAAATAAAAACAAATCCTAAGTTAAAAAATGAGCCAAAAAAACTTTTTTGAGCATTTGAGATTTGACGGAGCATTTTGGAAATACCTGACCATTATATATTGGCAACAGCGTACCGATCACCACGCTAGCTCTTGCTATGCCGGGTATTACAGCAATGCCAAACTTGAGGTTGAGCTGAGCTTCTCACTTTCTTCGGCCGCAGCGCAGTTCTGAGGTCTTTAGTCGCCCTTGTTGATCTGCTGGTCTGCCGTTGCCTGATTGGCCAGGGCGGGCGGCAGACTGAGCGGTGATTGGGCGAGGTCGTTGGGCGGGGCGACGGGCGTGGGCGGCTCTCCCGGTCCATTGGCTGGCGGCAGCCGGGTCCTGCGTGGGCGTGCGCGACGGTACGCCTGGCGAGTCTCGCCGGTTATCGAGCTCCGTGTCGCTCTTGGCCGCCAGGGACAGCGCCACGCCGCTGCGCGCCCGGCACCTGCAGACTGAACAGCAACGCAGCTACGTCGAGATGCGCGTCAATATTGTTACGGGCTGATTGGCCTTGCGAATGGCTACTTACCGTGACCAACAGGACTCTACGGGTTCAGGATCAGGCCTGGGTGGGGAAAGCAAAAAGTGGTTGGGTTATGCGCGATTTTCTTAAATAACAAATTAAGTAATTTGCTGTATTCATTCTGGATTAGAATTATAAGCGTTTTTTGGTGTCTGATATATAAATACTGGAAGGAACTTCACATTTTTCAAACAATCCCGATTTGCTCTATGTAATGTTAGGGCAGCAGCGTGTATTGCTCTCAAATTGTTCGAATTCAAGCTAAGGTTTGAATCTTAAATCAGCGCTATGCTGAAGGGTATAGACACTATTAGCGGACTGGTTAGTTAAGCACTAGCTCAAAATGCCAATTGTTGCATTTATAATAATTTGTTAATAGCCTGTAGCCGACACGCAAAAATTTTTTAAGTCTTCCTTGTCTCCAACGTGTGCTATAAGAATCGTTTTTTTTTTCTGGGCCAAAAAGTTGGTGGCCATGGCCACTAAAATTACGGATTGGCCACTGAAAATTTTCGGCTAATTGGCGATACGCGGAAAAGTGAAGTCCGAAATCGATAAGCTGTTTAAAATCAAAGTAGCCCCAGCTTCTGAGCTTCGCCCCCCAACCCCCATGCAGGTAAAACGAAACAATGTATACTGCACCAATCTTCACTCTGCGGTTTAATGCTTGCGTCGCATTTCGTCTGGCTGTGCTCTGTTGTATCGCGGTAGTTATTTTGGTTTCGTTGACAGCGATATGATTTTTCCGTAAATATATGTTGGTCTCACTGACTTATATGGGGGGGGCTACCTGAATCAGTGAATTTTAGGTTATGCTGTTCTTCAGGAATACCTCGCAATGCAGCACGCGTAAAGGCGCATCGCACATGCTAAAAACAGAAACTACCAAAAGTTGAACTTCCTGTTGACCAAATTTGTCCTCGAAATGTAAAATTTTTGTCTACTTTTTCTAAAGTATTCCCCAAGAACCTTTCGTTGTGGCTTGCCTATCCTTTATTATTATCCTTCATCAAAGCCGATGCATCATACATGTGTACATAAGTTTACATTATGCAGCATTTACTTGTCTAATACACAGTAATGTGGCATTTTTCCCGGTTTCGATTTACCTTTCCTGTCTGTATGAAAAAATTTCTGATACGTCTCCAAGTAACCAATTCCGGCGAACGGCACAAGTTTTATGCAATTTTTTTCTGGGGGCTGTCGCCCAGACCCCTGCGACTCTGTGGTTGTGCTGCGTGGCAGTATGTGTACTCTGTGCATTAAGTGCATTGTTGGCAGTTTATTTGCTTAATATATACACTATGTAGTGTACCGTTGGTAGTATGTTTTTCCATTGAGAAAATCGGCATTTTAGTGAATTAGTGATTTGTAATTTAAAAAAAACTTCATAAAACTTTCCAAATTTGCTTGCTTCTGGAAGCTGACAGGCCTATCTCAGTTAGGTGATTGGTCAGTGTTTTCATCAGGTATCAATTGTGAATGCGTTTTTCCAATTGGCCGACTTAAATATGTTGGTCCACTCGCCAGCTGGCCGCCGAGAAAAAAATGAAAAAATAAACCCTGGCAGGTGATTGAACATTTCTGGTTTGATTGGCCCTAACACAAGCTGGATTGGTCATATATGGTACAAACAAACAATTTATCCATTGGTCAGAATGTGCAGATTCTTCCAACTCAAAACTGCAGTACAAAGCTCCCCAAAAAGTGTCTAAAACAACGATTTTGAAGTGAAAAAACGTGTACCAAGGTAGCAGTTTTGAACTCAGTTGTTGTCACTTTTTTAGTTTTCACTCAAGTTATCAGCCATTGAAAACGCACCTCAAAGTCAGGAGAAATATCCGTATACGCTCGAACGGGTGAATTTATCTGGACGCATGGCAGGCCATGGGCGGTGCTGGTGAAAATATTGTATTTTGGGGGGCCGCCAGACTTAGCCGCCTCCTCGCCGCCCAGCTTCCAGGCCCCCGCAAAGGTGGTGGGGCGGGCCAGAGGCACACTGGCGGACGGCGTGGCTGCCTTGGCACCACCCCGGTCTCGCCACCGGCCTGCAGACTGTCGTCCAGACCAATGGTACAGGCCGGACGTGGACTCGTTGTCGTCGCTGACGTCCAGTTGGAATATGTCGTCGGCCCTTATCGCTTGGCCACCGCCCTCGCCCCTCTGGCCAGCGCTGTTGTGGACTGGCGGCACTGTTGTGATGTCTCCCCGCGGCGGCGGCCCAGTCCGCTAGTTGCCATCGCCACCCAGCCCCTCGTGCCAGCTGTATGATGCGTCTGGGCCGTCATATGTCGCGCACCTTGTGGCGCATCCGCTTGCGTCGCCCCAGTTGCTGCTCGCGCTCGTGCCTGTTCTCGATTTCATCATGACTCTCGGCGCCGGTCAGTTCATCGGTCAGCAGCCGCTGGCGCCAGGACGAGGGCGGGCCCCGCCGGGGGACGTTTCCGCGGGGGGTGGCTTCGCGCTGGTAGTGGCGACGGGGGGGCTGTCGGCGGGTGGCTCCAGGCCGAGCATGGGCGAGAAGACACTGCTGGCGAGCTCTGGCTGTTCGACCTCCAGCACCCTGGCGGCGGCACCGTCGCGCGGCCTCCAGATGGCCGTCCGAGCTCCTCGTCAGGCCTGGCGCCACTTCTTGGCCTCCAGCTTTTCCAGGAGGTGGATGTAGGGACCGATCAGCAATTGCGCACGTAGGTCCTCAGCTCGGTGGTGCGGGCTCCGCTCTGGCTCCTTCCGAGGGCGTACGTCACGATCGCCAGGCGTCGCCACCCCCTTAGGCTCCGTTGGTCTGTTTCGGAAGCTCCGCTGCGATCCCGTCTGGGCCAGGGAGGGGCATTTGCGCCCCGACAGCACTGAGGCCGGCAACGGAGACGTGCAGGTGCATGGATCCGACCCGTTCACACACTCGCATTCTTGCGAATTCGGTGTGTTCTGTATATGACTTATTTGATTCTCACTAGTATATATATCTACACATGGATTTATAAACATATATTATATAGCAGGTGGGCGGGAAAGCGCGCTTTAAAGGAAACCAAACAACCGCATCTTGGTCTAAATGCTGGCGACAGTTTTGTCTCACTGCGCATCTTATCTACCCTTTTCGGTTGGATGTTGTGTATATCACTTAACGTTTTTGGTTGGAAGTCAAACACTTGCGGAATCCCCGTGGGGAAAAAGTGGTGTGAGAATACCCATCCACCATATATACATGACCGTGGGGGTTTTCACTCCACAGACAACTGCTTCACTCCACAAGTATCTTTAGAAGTATAGCTGACGCCAAAATTTATGGCTCCGACAACATGTCTACGGCTATAAGAAATCTATAGCGGGAGCCGTCCGAGACGGAGGGGGAGGTGCGGAGCGACTTTTCTCCGTTTTTGCTTCATGGGCCACCGATTTTTTCTCTCCTGAGCAACCAAGTTTTGCTTCGTGAGTTACCTTCAAAACGTCAGAGCGGGGGCTGGGGGAGCGAGGTTGGGTTGGGGGAACAATCCCCCTCCCCGCCCACGGACACCGCTGAGCTCACCGCAGCAAAGATCACAAGAGCGGGACTGGTGTTGCCGCCCCAGCCCAG
>JASANF010005662.1:0-29980 GCA_030248245.1 Trissonchulus sp. WLG1_4
CCTGTTATGGACCCTAGTATCCCGATCGGATTCTCTATCGTCGCTAGATTTACTCATCTTAGCCAAATAAAACTCTTACCATTAGGTGGATGGCGCACAATCAGAAAAGCCAGGCAATAATCAGGAGGGAATCAAGGCTGGATTCGGTAATCGTTGGCCGTGGTTGGTCGGGAAAGCTCAGTTAACTGCAGTTTAATTTGGCTAGTGCAGTGGCCACAGGGAATATAAAGAAAGGGACTTCTGGTAGGGTTGCAAACTTGCAAGCGTAAAGCAGGGCTGACGGCAGGTCAACTGGGGAAAACAGCTAGGTAGGCAGCTTGGTTGACAAGCCAGCAGGCTAGGCGGATAACACAGTGCATTCAGCACAACTTTTAAAAATATGTAGGCTGGCAGCTAGAGCTGAATCCGGGGGCGCCATTTTATTACAACTAGAGCCGAAACTATTCTGTTTAATCTTACGGTAGTGCTCTTATAAGCATTACCAAAACCAAAACATGATATGCATCTCATAACATAGCGCAGAAAAGTGGCGGCTGCCGATGCGGCGGTCCGCCACAACATAGCAAACAACACGCAAAAACCAAAACGTATAGGTACGTTTTTAGGTTGTAGTTTAGGTTAGTTACGTACACGACAGATGCGTTGCGACGTTACTCGGTACCCGTGGCAGAAAGTACGAAAATTTTTTTGGGCTGACATAGTACAGTTGACGATGTATACTAAAATACGCCGACATTGATGCTCCCCTAATCACATAACTGAAGTTGTCGGCTCAGTATACTTGTACACCGGATCACCAATGCGCCTTCGATGAACCATGAGCCGCCGCCTTCTTCAAATCTTGTCGCGGATATTTAGCTTTACCTCTCCTATTTAGGCAAACCCTTTCTGTCGAAAAGTTTTCAGAAAAGTAAAGCGTATCAGTACTTCGACGATCCGATCGTAACTAATAGTGTCTGCGAAAGAATAAATCAGGAATTTTAAAAATGTTGGCCATAAATCTGGAAAAAATCAAGACGACTGGAATGAATACCTGCTGCTAGTGATGTCTGCCTATTGATTGATGGTGCACTTTATGAAGAGTCAATTTTCTACCTGCTATACGATGTGATCTTAACTCACCCCTTTTGAACCCCCAAAATAATATAACTATGCCCGCTCATCAATGGATTAATATTAGCAACAATTTCCCAGATATATGGTAATGACCTAAAAAACAATTCACAAAATTTCGTTTTAACGCAAAAATGCTATTCAGGCATCAACGTAGTCAAATGGCCGTGTGTAAGTTGGAAAAAGGTCTTAATTGCCACCTAATGTTTATCCAGGTCAAAATTTTTTGAGCGAGAATTTGTTATGCGCTTTTTCCCGGTACCAGCGGGGTGATCAATCTCGCATAAGGTTGTAAAAATCGCTCGATAGCTGTCACATTTAAACCCAACGGCCTAGTCTAAACTAGTCTGCACACTGCCTGGAATGAAAATATTTTTTAACTATAACCAAACACATTTCATTGCTTTTCCTTTTTATTTTGTTTTGACTAGCAAGTGTCTGCTGCAAGTAAATCGGACTTGGCCTAACCCTGGTTTTATCGCTGGTAGCTTTAGCTTGATTTAAAAATTGCGAAAAAAATATTTTTTTGGTGGAAATTTTAGGTCACGGTATCACAGCTTTGGATAATTTTTGGCCAAAACTATTTCGGCACGACTATATACGGGTTTGTACCTACAAAGTATGTAAAAATCAGCAAAAATTGCTTTATTCATATTTTTTGCTTACCAAGAACAAGCAAGTACAAAGCACAGGTGCGAACTTTTCAACAAACAACTGAGAAGAGGCTTTTAATCTGGAGCGTTAAATGCTGTCGTGAAAAACTTTTCATTATTTTAGTTTAATGTGACTTTTATAATTTAGGCACATACAAATTGCCAAAGGTGATACGTGGGAAAATATTGTGAAAGAAGATGCCACGCTTCCTATGGATTTATTTCTATACGGAATGGGTCAGCGTTATTTCAAGACAGTTGCAGCCAGATTTGAAAGTTGCATACTTGAATTTGAACTAGCTATAGTATGTCAAATACAACGGAACTTGCAAAGCGTTTGTGCTGTTAATGGTAAGTGTATTGTCAAATACGTTGTTTTAACTTTTAATCAATTTGTTCATAGAATAAATAGAACATAGCACAGCACATAACCTTACTGAATCAAAATCTCACTTTTTCACTACCTTGCAAAACAGTAAGCATTAGTATTGTGCAAACAGTTCTACGTTCATTGACGTACTATCTGGGTTTACAGACAGTTTGACAGTTCTGTTCTCAAAAAAAGAACAAGTTTCTCTGTGGTGAAACAGTAAGTTAAGAACTTTTAAACGGCTTAGCGAAGAAAACGTTTGGTTTTGCCACAATACCGCATAATGTAGGTTGTTCCGTGAAAGTCACGTGATTGAGGTACCCGAACATGAGTAGAATTTCTTCAAGTTGCTTACGAATTGTAGTAAGCATGATACAAAGAACAAATGCAAAAACACAATATATTTTTCACACAAGTATACATACGAAGTACATAGTTATTTGTATTTTAGAAAAGGATGTCATCATAAGAAATCATTATAATGGAACCTTTTTGAAAAAAATATGGAAAAACTCTCTCGGTGGTTCATATGCAATGAAATATGCTGTCCAAGCCATGAATGCGCTGACAGTAGAAGAAAGCATCAGTTTCTTTCAAAATTTGGTACTTTATACATTTTGTCAGTAGATGCGGCTGAAGTTTATTGGTTGCTGGATATGTTCGTCAGAAACTAATAAACAACCAGAGGATGACTTTTGTAATTTGTTTTTTTCAGGCGAATCAAGCTCTTAAATACATGTTGCTCGCTTTTGTGGAACACAATAGAATGATTAAGAAACCGCTATTAGCAGATGACGACAAGTTTTTCGTATTATGTTATTTGGGCTCCGCGATTTGCGATGAAAGGTCAGGAATATTGATGTTATAGTTGAAATTTATACAATTATGTGTATGTCGCTATTTTTCTATTTTGTTTGGGTTTACAATACAAAGCAATTAGTAAAGTAAACTAAACGAAGTTTATAGTACCCGTTTAATTTGTTTTTAAAAGTTTGTTTGGTAAAAATAGCTATTTGACTATTTTTGAGCAAGAATCTTTTGCTTAAATGTTCGTATTAAGCATGGTAAAAGTGTTTCAAACGTGGTGTGATTGTAAAACATATTAGTTTTAAAATATAATTGTTACAAATAAAATAATTTGCGTTATTTATAATAATAAAATAAGGAATAACTGTTGAAGAGCGATTGCATTAGATTAACATTGCATAAGACCGGACTTCACAATTATTCTTGAAATAAAGCACGTTTTTAGCATCGCTTTTGCAGACATGAATTAATATTTTTTATAAAATAATAAAAATTATATTCTAATTTATAATATTATAAATAATTCATATTCTACTTTAGAAATGAACAAATAGGTATTTACAAAACAAAAGTATGCATAACCCATTCAATTGACGTTTTAAATTAGCTCCTAAACTTATATTAAAATTAAAAAATTATGGTATTTCCGATGCAGTACTTGCTTGGATTACAAATTTTGTCACTAACAGGACCCAAAAGGTTTCAATTGGGGATAAGTTATCAAATGAAGCTACAGTGCACAGTGGCATACCTCAAGGAAGTGTTTTGGGTCCGTTGTTGTTTTTGTTATTTGTTAATGATTTGCCGGATGTAGTTCAGTTTTGTAATATTTCGTTTTACGCGGATGATGCCAAGGTCTATAAAGAAACAAAAGGAAATCATTCTGACCAGTTAGCGAATGACCTTGCCAGCATCTACACATGGTCTCGGACATGGCAGTTAAATCTGTCAGTTGAAAAGTGTCTGATTTTTGTGTATGGTACCGCTGTAGATGTTGATAACATTAGCTATTATATTGGAAATTATAAGTTAAATGTAACTGATACTGTTTGTGATCTTGGTGTCTTTCTCACGTCTGATATGAAAAATATAACACACTGTTCATATATCTCACAAAAAGCGCAACGTATGAGCTCCCACATCTTTCGATGTTTTAAATCTCGTGATCCAAGTTTTCTAATGAAAATGTATAAAATTTACGTTCGTCCGATTGTTGAGTATAATGCGCCAATATGGTCCCCTTACTTTTTACAAGACATAGATAAAGTCGAAAATGTCCAACGTCGTTTCACTAAACGTATTCCCGGTTTTAAAAATCTGCCGTATCCTGAACGTTTGAAATTATTGGGTCTAGAATCCTTGGAGCAACGAAGGAAAACGACTGATTTGTTTCTGCTGTATAAAATTATGACAACAAAGATTGATTTAGATTTCTCTGGTTACTTTGATTTTGCTATTTATACCGGATGTAGAGGGCATTCACTAAAGCTGAAGCGAAAAGTCTGCCGCCTACAAGCTTTGAACGCTTTCTTTAGCTGTAGAATTGTGAGGCTTTGGAATATGTTACCTGAAAGCACTGTTCAAGCACCAAATATTGCGTCGTTTAAACGGTCAGTTCTTAGTCTAGATCTCGATAGTATTTCTCCACCAATAGGGCGGGGGCTCAGATAACCAGCCAAGTGGTTTTTCCTCGTCCTTTTGCTTAATCTACCATCGCTACATGTTTGCGTTTCGTGTCCCGTTTTTGCTTGCTTTTGCTTTTGCTTTTTTTTGTTCGTACTAATATTATATTTTCTTTTCTTCTAATCCTTGGGGGATTAGAGCAATAAAATTTCTTCTTCTTCTTCTTCTTCTTCCTATTTTGTATTAATAATGAGTAATGCTAACAACTATTATTGGTATTTAGTTATATATATATATATATATATATATATATATATATATATTTTGTGTGGCTTTTAATTAAAAACCGTGCGGTGGGTGGAGTGGAGGACGAATGTCTAAGGACAGCTTTAGTCACACATGGTTTTTCTTCATTTTTTCCTGTATACAACGTTATTTTTCAGGTTTGCTAGTCCCCCACGGGGGGACTAGCAAAATGGGCTAATTTTTGCAGCCGTAAATTGATGAAATTTGCCCTCAAATCGAAAAAATTTTTTGGAGGCCGCTCGCCTCCGGAACCACCGCGCTGACTTTACTTCGCTTTGTGGTGTCATCTCGCTGTGTTTATTCAGTGTTCAGACAAATTTTTAAACAAGCATGTCTTCCCCATTTAGCTTTTATGGACCGGCCAAAAAAATTTTATGATACATCTCCAATTCACTAAATTTGCCTAAAAATAAAAAATTCCCAATTTGTTTTCCTGGAAGCAGCCGCCCCCAGACCTCTGCAAACTGCGCGACAAGTTATATACTAGTCCAGTCAATCAAGTTTGTATGATTTCACGACAAGTGTTGCTTAGAATTGCTTTTTCAATGCAAATATTTTAAAAATGCTCCAGCCTCTGGGGGCTGCCGCCCCCAGACCCCGCAACCACTCTGATTTTACGTCCAGTGTTGCTTAGAATTGTTTTTTCAATGCAAATTTTATTTCAAAAGTCAAAAAAGCTCCAGCTTCTGGGGGCTGCCGCCCCCAGACTCCTGCAACCACTATGATTTCACTACAAGTGTTAAGAATTGGTTTTTCAATGCAAATTTTATTTTATAATTCTAAAAAAGCTCCAGCTTCTGGGGGCTGCCGCCCCCAGACCCCTGCAACCACTATGATTGCAAGACATCAGACATTTTTTCAATATCAATGCAAGCAGTTTAAAAATTCTAAAAAGCTAAACCTTCTGTAGATCGCCGCGGACTGCGTGTACGTTCCCACGCCCCCCCCCCCCGGTCGTCGACCATCAGTTCAGCCCCCCTTCGCGAAATCCTGGGTACGCTACTGGTTACTGATAATGTTGCGGTGCGGTCAGAGTTCGTCTTTGCACCACATATGTTAGACCAATATTGGAATATGCATCTGAAATCTGGTTCCCGTATCTATCTATTAAAAGATAAGTCAAAATTGAATCGGTTCAAAAAAGTTTCACCCGACAATTTCCACTTTTAACGAATTTGAATTATGATGAAAGATGCTGTTTCTTAAAATTAGACTGCTTAGAACTCCGCCGAATCATGACTGATCTATGTTTGGTTTACCGTATTGTAAATGGTATGACTGGTTTGAATCCATATCAGATTTTCTAGTTTTCCGATAACATTTCTACCAGAGGTCACCCTTTCAAACGTGGACGCCCAGTTTGTCATTTAGATATATTCAAATTTTGGTTTTCTTGTCGTGTTGTAAACCCTTGGAACTCACTTTCTGAAAATACTGTTTGCGCCTCTTCTTTGGACAAGTTCAAAGAGAGGTTAGAAAAGGAAAAAATATGATTTGGTTTGATTCTTGAAAGTTTACAAATGAAACTAGTTTCCTTCCCTGCGGTATGTTATTCTGTTATTAATGTGTTTCTCTGTGGTGCATATTTTTCTGATGTTTTGGGTTGTTAACCGCTCTGTTTGTTTTTCTGTCTGCGTCGGTCTTTGTTTATTTTGTTCCGTTCAGTATATACTACTTATATAATTCGATTATCTTAGTCTTTGTTGCTGCTAAATATACTTTTTTTCCTTTGCCTTTCGCTGTCATTTGTCAAATCCGCTGTTTTTCTTTGTTTTGTTTGCAGATAAAAAGTAATATATATCATATTGCAGTGCCCGACGAGCCTGTGATAAGCTCCGAATGCACCATTTTGAAATTTGATTGCAAAAATTGGTTAAATTTAGATTATCTATGAACCGTATCATTATTATTATCTATCATAAGTATGAACCGGGCTTAAGCCTGAGCCTAAGCCTAAGCCTGAACCTAAGCCTAAGCCTAAGCCTAAATTAAGCACACGTTTAAAAATGGCGATTCGGCCTGGCGAAGATTCGGCCTCGTGACGATTCGGCCTTGTGCAACATTTTCGGCCTAGCGACGATTCGGCCTCGTGACGATTCGGCCTCGTGTAGACACGCCTTCCTATTGGCCCGTATTCACATACTAAGTGTTATTCACAAACTAACGTTAAGCGTTTGCTAAGCGCTAAGCGCTTAAGTATGTTTAGCATGTTAAAAGGTCAAGTTTGTGAATAACACTTAGCGCTTATAAGCGCTAACACTAAGTGTAAACACTAAGTTTAAGCGTTACACTTAAAGGCCGATTCACACGCTGCGATTTTACTGCGATTTTGCCGCAGCGTTTTTGCCGCTGCGGCAAAACGCAGCTTGCCGCCAGCAAAACGCAATGTCTGAACAGACGCAGCGTTTTTATTGCGGAATGCCTGCGTCTTGAATTTGCCAAACGCCAGACTGCAATTCGACCTGCGATTTCATTGCGTTTTGGCGCTACAGACACAGGACGGATTTTCTGTTCAAAACGGGTTTAAAAACTGTTCAAAACCAGTTCAAAAAATTTTGAACTGGATTTGAACAAGCAACTTTGGACTAGTTTTGAATGTTTTTTAGACGTTTTTTGAATATTTTTGAACTGGTTTTGAACGTTTTTAAACTAGTTTTGGACTCGTTCAAAACGAGTCTAAAACGAGTCCAAAACGTTTCCAGCGCAAGTTTGAATGAAATTTGAACTCCTTTTGAACGAAATTTGAACTAGTTTTAAACTAGTTTTGGACGCGTTTTAGACATACGCTGACTAATTTTGAACTCGTTTTGGACTGGTTTTGAACTGGTTTTGGATGTTTTTTAAACTAGTTTTGGACGTTTTGTTTCTCAGCGCTAGCCTGCACGCAGGAATTTTGAACTCGTTTTGAACCCGTTTTAAACTAATTTTGAACGTTTTTGTAGCATTTACTGATGCAGCCTGGTACCTCCTCGGTTCTATATATGTACCGTATATAGTTCAATCGTTTTCTAGTTTCTACCGCAGTGGCGGATCCAGGGGTCTGGGGCCCCCCCTTTGGCAAAGAGGGCCCCCTCAAAAATTTCCCGATACGTTCCCAATTCATCAAATTTAGCGCAATTATCCAAAAATTTTCTTGGGGGCTCTCGCCCCCAGGCCCCCAGAACTTTTTACCGTAGTTCTCATTGTTATTATCTGTCGTAAAGGTTCATGCATGTGTACATATGGCTGCATTGTGCCCAGCCTATTGTAATGCAATTGCTTACTACACACAAGGGCGAGCCCAGGGGGGGATGGGGGCAAGGGCGTACCCAGGGGGGGGTTCAGGGGGCCTGAACCCCCCCTTTGGCCAACTCATAAGAAAACTCAACCCCTGCAACCGTGTGATTTAGTGATCTTGCGTTTGTAAGCTATTTGTAAGTGTTTAAAATGCCAAAAAGTGCATTCTAACCCATTACAAAAAATTGTAAAATCAAAATTCTGAAAAAGTAGCTTCGACTTGGGGCTGTATTCCACCCCTAAGGGTTTTAACACCAATAATTTCACTCTAGATTTTTATTAAAAGGGGCGACAGCTATTTTGGGGGCTAGAGATCAGATTGGGGGCTTGGCTGACGATGGGGGTTCTATATTTTTATTAAAAGATGGGGTGGGAGGCACGTGGCAGCCGAAAATAATTTTTCCCCCTATTCTCCAGTTTGACCCCCGCCCCCAGACCCCCGCATAAGTACTCGACAAGTGTAGTTTGCATTTCAAAATTCCAAAAAAGATCCGGCTTGCCCCCAGGCCCCCGCGATCGGGAACATAACGGTAACTTCCAGCAATACATGGAACGGGGTCAAAATTTTGGGGGGCCTCTCCGGCCAAATTTCAGGGACCCTCCCCCCTGATCGACAAAAAATAGCCTACGTTTTGCCAAATTTTGTAAAATTTTCTCAATAAAGTTCCAATTTTTCTAAATTTTGCCCAAATTTTGGGGACCTCCCCCGGGCCGCTCATTTTGGGGGAGGGTCCCCAAAATTTGGGGACCCCCAGCCCCCCTCATATAGTGGTGCGGGGGAAAACCCTATTATCAACTTTTTGGGTCGTCCTGTGCTCCACATAAGTCGGATCTATTAATGCTCGCGGCTGTTATACCGGCCATCTTTCGCCTAACTGTTGCACTAATAAAATGGATTCAAACTACTCACGTTTCTGAGTAATAAGCCTCGAAACCTCCGGGGAAAAAACCCTATGTGGGGAAAAAAACCCTATCACTTTTTTCGGTTGTTCTATTAGCAGTGAGTATAAACTCAATTTCATCGTGTTCTACAACTCTTAGGCTGCAGTATGGACTAAAAAACCGTTTCTCCTTATGTGACTCACAATAATTCTTCAGAAATCGACCCTTTTTGGCAGAAATGACTTCTGCCCAAATATGCATTTTTTCACTAGTTCACTAGCATTAAAAACAGATTTTTGCGCTAATTACATTAGAAACAGTGGGCAAACACCGTCTATCAGTCTATCATTCTTGGATTTAAGTGGTAAGCAGCAGCTAACGCCTAAAAATTCCAAAAAAAGGCAAATTGTGGTGAAACATCACCAAAATATGCATTTTTTCACTAGTTCACTAGCATTAAAAACAGATTTTTGCGCTAATTACATTAGAAACGGTAGACAAACACCGCCCGCGTCTACAATTTTTGGATTTAAGTGGTAAGCAGCAGCTAACGCCTAAAAATTCCAAAAAAAGGCAAATTGTGGTAAAAGGTGTCCGGGTATGGGCCAAACCAGGGGTTTTTTTTCAAAACGGCCAATGCTTAATTTGTGCTCATTTTTAAATTTCGATGCTCTTTTTTAAGTTCGAATGCTCAAAATTTTTTAACCTTTTTTTCGCCGTGTTGCATTGTCAAAACAACACGTATGTAGTCTTTTGCGTACAAATTCTGCTTCGTTAACCGGAAAAAAGGGGTGCTACACAAATTTTTTTAGAAGGACAATTTATGGGGGTTAAGGCCGATCTGGGGTGATGTAAACTATTTTAAGGGGAAGGACGGTTCCCACTTCCCACAAAAAGATTTGGGGGGATAACCATTCGATTTCTTGTAATATATATATCGGTTGAAATGCACATCTTCGCAGTTTTAATACTAAATCGCAGTAGAAACGCAAGATCAGTAAGCTACATCTTTGCAGGGATCTGGAGGCAGCAGCCCCAATAAAAAATGGAGACTTTTTCGTTTTTTTGGCCGAATTTAGTGAACTGGAGACGTAGCAGAAATTTTTTCCGAAAGGAAATTTAAAACAAAAGATTGGAACGCCCCATCGGACAGTGTGTTACACAAATAAATGCAGCATACTAATGTACTCGTGTGGTGTATACATGAATAATCTTTGATGAAAGATAATAACAGGGAATAGTAATCCATAGAGCTGCAGGGGTCTGCAGGCAGCTACCTCCAGAAATAAAATTTCGAATTTTTTTATTTTCAGGTCAAATTTGATCAATTGGAGACGTATCGGAAATTTTATTCGGCTTGGCGATATATAAACAAACACCAATGGGGTGGAAGCACCCTTGTGTAAAAATTGACTGGGAATAATTTCGTTGGGGGAGGGTCGCACCTTCGGCTATTTTTTAAAAATATCAGCGGAGCAGTTATTTGTGAATGCTAGGGGCGGTACTGCGGCAGCTACCAATAAAACACGCAGAATTTGTAGAAAACAGACCTCTTGAAACCATGCAGGTAAAACACATTTTTGCGCAAAAATCACCGAATATATTGTCTGTCCGCAACTTCGAAAGTCTGAAATGTTTTCGTCTCGCCGATGTAAGAAAGACATTTGCCACCTAACGCCCTTGTCCAGACATTACCGACACTACTGGATTATATTCTTAAGTTTAGATAAACTATATTATAAGCATAAGGGGAAGACTATGAACTTAGTTTTCGTACTTGGCGACTTCAATGGAGAAAACGTTTCTAGCCTGATTATGTCAATTTGGGACATACCGAAAAAATTTCCGACCGACCAAAAAACCAAAGGGGGGACCCTTGTATAAAATATGACTGAATTTTTTTTTGAACTGACTGACTGAAATTTTCTAAATTTTTCCTTCTGGCTACGTCTTTGGGCAATATCAGCAATGCTCATTTGATGCTCATTTTTATTTTTCAATGCTCATTTTTATGTTCCAATGCACAAATGAGCACAAATTTGAGCAAAAAAACCGTGGGCCAACCCGACAAAAAACGACGTTTTTCGGCCAAATAAACGGTTAATGAAGTCTACGCATGTTCTTACCTCAGTTCAGTCAATTTTTGTAGCAACAATGGGTGAGTTTAGCAAAAAATTGTCGCCAAACAAAATAGGGTTTTTTCCCCGCAATAGGGTTTTTTTCCCGCACAAACTTTGAACTGTCACAGGTAAACCACAACGTTTTTCACTGTTTTTGAGCTTCAGAAGTATAGAGGAAAGGTAACTCTTTTGAAAAATGCAAACGGCGTTGGCCAAAAGTGTTTTTTTTGAAAAATTATGACAAGTCAAAAATTTGGAAAATTTTGTCACTTTGGAATTTTTCAACATGCAAAATTTTGAAATTTCAAAAAAATGCTACAGGCCTCAGAACTGTACAAAAATTGGTGTGGTAAGTCAGTTTGGGATGCGCTTAAGGTGGTAGTGTCGCCAAAGCAGTTTTGCTCATAGGCTGCAAAATGACAACTTTTTGATTTGAAATTGTATATACGTTCACTGAGAAACTACTGAAATGCCATATGGTGTCAAATAAATACTGCCAGACACTAGACTACCATTATCTACCAATATTTTTAACCAATCACCATTTGTGAGCCAGACATCACACAATAGAGACATAAAAGTTCAAAAAATCAAGCCAGATATCAGATTGGCCAGCTTGTGAAGTACATGTAATGTTTTGATGCACCATTTTTTGCCACAAATAAGAAAAATGAAAAATGAAGCTTCGTTTTTCTTTTGATTTCAAAATAAGTGTGTAAATTTTTCACAATTTATCATTATTGCTGTGAGTACCTTACAGGTTACGCACAGTTTTACAGTTCAAACAGGCATTACTCCACAACGACTTCAGCAATTTGCACCAAATTTTGTGTGCATAAACTAGAGCATATGTGCTTTTACTTTGTGTAAAGAATTTAAACAAAAAGTTTTTTAATTGTGACGAAATTATCGAATGTGAGTAGGTTTTCAAAACGTCATTTTTCCGACTTTGCGACTTCACTGCTAACTGTATGCTGCATCAATTTTTCTGAAACTTGGCAAAAATATTTGCCTTGAAACATATTTTTAGAATATATAAAGAACAATGACCTATCTTTCACTGAAAAAGTTTTATAGTCGCGCAAAATCGACTGCTTTCGCGACACTACCCCCTTAACACCTACATACTCAAAAAGGTCCTATGTCGTAAGGGAAGTACTAGGGTTTTGTTTCCCCGCAAAACGCGTAGGGTTTTTTTCCCACACCACTATACATGTATATATGGTTATATACAACTCCAGAGACACATAAGACGTAAGTTACGTGTATGTCTTAAAGCTGATATATACTGTACAGTAGAAAGATACTTCAAGTAGAAACTGAAAAGGAATAGAAAAAGAGAGTGTTTCATGTGCCAAAGTCTTGAAAAGGTAGCACTCGTCCCTGAAAAGATAGGAATTGTATTGTGACATAGACGAAAAAGTTTCTCTATTTCTCAATCCTCTATTGTTTCGTCCTACGTACTTTTACAGCAGTCACGATGAGTATGGGTCTCTCAAAGAATCTAGTCACAAAAAAGGCTCACTTTTGTTTTTCAATCTATGTCAAATAATTTTGAGCAAGTTTAGACTTGACACGAGTCACGACTAATTTACCAGTTTCGAGTTTTTTCCGACACCTCGGAAAAAAACCGTGTTTTTCCTGGGATTTTTCTCCGGTGCCCATCCCGGTGGTGTACCCAAAAATAATTGCAGGGGGAATGATTTTTCTATTTTTTGTAAAAGGTTAAAGTGCACATATAGCAATTTTAACACATATTTTCTTTACAGACGCAGGATCCGTTACCCACGAAGTTGCAGGTGCCTGGTAGCGGCAGCCCCCAGAAAAATTAGGAGATTTTTTCAATTTTTAGGCCGAAGTTGGTCAACTGGAAATGTATCAGAAATTTTTCCGACCTTAAAGTTAAACCAAAAGGGGAACACCACATTAGACAGCGGATTGGACAAGTAAATGCAGCATAGTGTATTCATGTACAGACGCATTGGCTTTGATGAAAGCAGGGGCGGATCCAGGGGGGGGGGCGGTGCGGTGAGGAAAAATTTCAAGATTTTTTTATTTTTAGGCCAAATATGGGCAATTGGAGACGTATCGGAAATTTTTCTGGCCGAGCCACAAAAACCAAAGGGGGGACCCTTGTTGACAATTTCTTCAGGTTCCACCAAAAGGGGGGGTTCAGACCCCCTGAACCCCCCCCCCCTGGCTACACCCATGGATACGTCTCCAGTTGACCAAATTCGGCCTAAAATTAACAATAATCTCTATTTTTGGGGGGCTACCGCCCCCAGACCCCTGCAACTTTTTGGCTTACTGTTTTTTGCTTTTGTCTTGTCTGAAAGCATATGCATGTGGATATATACAGTTGCATTTTGCATTATGCTTTTTGCTTTAATAGACTGCATAGTGCATAGTGTATCGTTTTAGCTGCTTTATTGTTACAAAAACGTTATTTTTAGTAAATGAAGTTTTTAATGTCAAAAAATTTCGGAAAACTTGCAGATTTATGATGCAGTTTATGATGTCCCAAATTGGCCTAATTTAAATTTAAACACTAAATTGCGGGATCAAGTGCAGCTGGGGGGGGGGGAAATAGTGGACCTATTTTTTGGAGTAGAGCACCTTGAGGGAAGCATTTTTTGTATTAGAACCCCTATCCACAAATTTCGATTTTCTGAGCTATGACCCCTTCAAAACTGCATTTTCATTGTTTTTGGAAGTGAACGTAGGCCAAAGTTTGAAGCCAAAATTGGCTATAATCTTTGTTTTCGAATAGTTTTGAGTTTTGAAAATGATGTTTCAGGGCATCGTCTAGGCTTAGTTGGCAGGATTCTCTAGGCTAAGCGGGCAGGATTTTTCCTGAAAATTTCGATTTTTTTATTGCCAAGTCTGAGCCTATATAAGCCTAAGCCTAAGCCAGAGCCTAAGCCCAAGCCTAAATCAAGGCCAAGTTTGAAGTTGGTCAAAATTTGGACGTTTCTGGCGAATTTAGCCAATGTTTCGGTAGGCTCGGTCAAAGAGCCTTTGTTTTGATTCTAAAAAATTGTAAACAATAATCTGACACCATTTAGACGACACGATTAGAACGGAAAAAACAAGGGCTTCGGAAAAAAATTGCGAAAACGTCTCTCACTGAGGGTTCAGATTTCGGGGGGTCATATCTCAGAAAATCCAAAAAATTAAATAGGGGTTCTTGAAGCAAAAATGCTTCCCCCAAGGTGCTCTACTCAAAAAAATAGGTCTACTATCCCCCCCACCAACTGCATTTAAGGTGGTAGTTGCGTTTTCGAGGTTTTTGTGATTTCTATGTAAACTTTGCGCCACCAGTACTCAAGTTATAAATGACGCCTGAGCATAAATTTTTGGGACAGTATTGTAAAGGTCAAAATCCCCAGGCATGTCTCTCACTTTTTTGAAATTTCACCCGTGGACATTTTTAGAGGGTTTTAATTACAAGAAATTATCTTAAATTTTCGGTGCGTTTGCTTTTCAGCTATTTTCTCAGTAAATTGACTAGTTATTAAAAAAGTGGGGGACATGCCTGGGGATTTTAAACATGTCAAAAACCTTACCAACTTTCAGCCCCAACAGGTAATCGTATGATTCAGAGCTGTGGCGCAAACTTTTTGTAAAAAATTTTAATATTTTTGAAAGGACGTTTCTTTAGTCGCTTATACTGGAAAGAAAAATCACAGGTTAAATTTCAAGGCATGGCATACATTTAGGAAAGATATTGTTCTACCTAATGCAAAAGACCGCTTGTGATTTGAATTTGTAAACGCTGAGTTATGGCTTTTTAAAAAAACACCTAAAAACGCAATTACCCCCTTAACCCAAATTGCGCCAACGCTGGTAGGGCTTATATATATTTGGTGCTGTCGCCAAATGCGCAAATTACGCTTTGGAATATGCGCAAATTACGCTTTGGAATATCATACTAATACATAGCTCTTAAAATAAATGTGGTTTCACCAACTGGAAAGATTTGGAAATTTGCGCGAACTCGCTATTATTAAAATTTGCGAACTAAAAAATACAAACTGCAGCATATATACGCAAAAACTAAACCTATGTAATGATAAAATTGCAAATACACACAAAAAACTAACAATACCGTAGTGTATATATAACAGTATGTATACAAATAACACACAAATAAAATAGAAATAGATAGAAATACTAGATAGAAATAAATAGAAATAATAGAAATACTCCGTAATAACACAGAGAGTGAGCACATAGAGACTCCGCAGAGAATCAGCACATATATATATACACAGCACGTATATGTACATTCAAAATATCTAAAATTAGTCCAAAACGCGTTTAAAACAATTTTGAACTAGTTTTGGACGAAATTTGAACGTCCAAAACCAGTTCAAAACCAGCGCGCTGGCTGCCAAATTTGTTCAAAACGAGTTCAAAAACTTTTGAACTGGTTTTGAACAAAATGGGCGCGTTCAAAACTAGTCCAAAATTGTCAGCGTTTTGAACTAGTTTTGGACTAGTTTTGAACAAATGGTTTTCCTGTGAAAAAAAACAAAAAAAAGAAAAAAAAAAAAAAAAAAAAAAAAAAAAACAAAAAAAAAAAAAAAAAAAAAAAAAAAAAAAAAAAAAAAAAAAACAAAAAAAAAAAAAAAAAAAAAAAAAAAAAAAAAAATAAAAAAAAAACTCGCCCTCGATTTTAAATTTGAAAAACATATCGAAAATCCGGATCATACGATTTTGCGCATACATGTGGGCTACTACTATGCCAAGTTTCAGCTTGATAGGCTTAATGTGGTTTGTGCTAGAACTGTCCAAATAAGGGCTACTTTTCGGCTTTTTGGCGTACTTTTACCTATGTAAATACACTGACAAACGCACTGAACCAAAAGTGCACCTTCAAGCTTAAATGTTCTTATCTGAGGTAGAGGTGCCTTGGGGGAGTAACTATGTGAAAATAAGCAAAATTGGAGAACTTTGATTTTCGACCTGGGTAACCCCCCCCCCAGTGGCGTATCCAGGATTTCGCAAAGGGGGGGGCTGCGGAGCAGTGGCGTATCCAGGATTTCGCAAAGGGGGGGGGCCGCGACCGGGGGGGGGAGGTGCGGAGCAACTGTGAGCCACCGCCGATCAAAGGGGGTCTGGCGGGGACGGCAACCCTCGGACCTTTTTGTAATTATTGTAATTGTAACCATCGATAAACTACAATAGTGAATCTGCAGCAAGCACTTAACTTTGCAGGGGTCTGAAGTTGAAGCTTTTTTGAGATTTCAACCATCGAAATTGCATTGAAAATTGCACTTTTTACATGAAATAAAGAAATGTAGTGGATCTACAGCTAGCATTTAGCAATGCGGGGGTCTGGGGGCGGCAGCCCCCAGAAGTTTCAGCTTTTTTGAGGTTTTAACCATCGACATTGCAATGAAAACTACACTTTTTGAAGTTTTAGCTTTTTTGAGGTTTTAACCATCTACATTGCACTGACAACTGCACTTTTGACATAAAATAAACAAAAATATATAATTTTAAAATATTAAACATTATTATTTAAGCTCATGGATCAAAAAATAGGCCCAAGGGCCTATGACCTACGTTATATATAGTCGAGTGGGGAACAAAAGTCACGTCCATTTGGCGTAAAAGCCCGTTGTGTACAGCTGCGTACATAAAGGCCGATTCACACGGTGCGTTTTTGCCGCTGCGATTCTGACGCAAAACGCAAGCCGCAGGGTGTCGCAAGCGAAACGCACCGTCTGAACAAGCATTGCGGACTTAGTGCGTCTTGCAGGTCAGTTTGCTGCGTCTTCACTGTTTCAAAAAATTGACAAAGTGCTAAGCAAAAATTGTTTAAACCAACACAAACGTAGCATCAAAACGCAATGAAATCGCAGGTCGAATTGCAGTCTGGCGTTTAAAACGCTGCGGCAAATTCAAGACGCAGGCATTCCGCACTAAAAACGCTGCGTCTGTTCAGACATTGTGTTTTGCTTGCGGCAAGCTGCGTTTTGCCGCAGCGGCAAAAACGCTGCGGCAGAATCGCAGGAAAATCGCAGCGTGTGAATTGGCCTTAAAGGCCGATTCACACGCTGCGATTTTACTGCGATTTTGCCGCAGCGTTTTCGCCGCCGCGGCAAAACGCACTGTCTGAACAGACGCAGCGATTTCAATGCGGAATGAATGCGTCTTGATTTTTCCGCAGCGTTTTAAACGCCAGACTGCAATTCGGCCTGCGATTTCAGTGCGTTTTGATGCTGCGGACGTATTGGTTTCAACAATATCAGCAAAACTGTTTCTCATATTTTTAAAACAGTAAAGACGCAGCAAAATAGTTTGCGAGACGCAACGTTTGTTCAGACGCTGCGTTTTGTGTGCGACACCCTGCGTCTTGCGTTTTGCGTCAAAATCGCAGCGGCAAAATCGCAGTGTGTGAATCGGCCTTAAGAGTTAGAGTGAATCTTTTTGTGCTATGGGCCAGCGTAGGCTATTTTATGGCTGCGTTCAAAAATTGGGGTTTTGCGATGATTTATCGTTGCAATATGCTTTTGCCAGGTGGCTTGACGAAATAATGACGTCACATGCGCTGGCTGATCCACTGCACTAGGCTGCTAGTGACGTCATTCTGCAGGCTGAACGTACATACGGCTGTAAGTATGAATCGAGCCTAAGGGGGCGCTCCGGGAATCAAGGATTTGGGCCGTATTTTTTAAAAACAGCACAAATGACCTATCATTCTTGAAGGAAAGTTGCCCAAAATACTATTTCTGATGTTTTGACGTGTATATCTCCACATCAAAAAATTTGGAAAAAATTGGACAATTTACTGATTTTATTCGACTTTTACACAAATTCAGCAAGTAAGCCTCCATCAACGCTTTTTGAGGTTTTGCAAACAGACTTTACGTAGATTTTATTAGTCGTAATGAAAAATTAAAACAATTTATTGCGTTCTGTGCAAAAAAATCGCACAAGAAACCATTTTCGGAAGGAGCAGACTCAAATACAGGCTGTGTGAATACAAAACCAATTTTTCGGCATTCGATTATAAAATGCTGGTAAGGTATTTTTCAACAAAATTTTGCACAATTATAGCTTTAGGTTCTGCGCAGTTGAACAATTTTTTAGTTTTTTAAAATAAAGCTTAGAAATTTTTTTATATGAATTTTATTGCTCAGAGTTCGACTTTGAAAACACACAATGACATTTTTTATCCAAACCTGACATAAATGTTAAAAACCAAAAGAATGTTCAACTAGACAAGCACATAAGCTACATTTTGGTATATAAAGTGTTACTATACGCAAAGTATAAGGAGAGTTATCGTTTGCCGAAAATTCACTCACGTTTGGTGCTCTGGGAGTCACGTGACATAATCACGTGATTTGAAATTTTGCCTCCAGTGTTCTTTTGTGCCATAGTACATATATGCATAGTAAAGTTTGACATTTGCCATTTTTTTTGCCAATTTTCGATGTAACCTACGACTCCCGGAGCGCCCCCTTAAGGTAGCGCTCAGTAACAAATCTCATGTTTGGCGCTCAGCTCATGCAACAAATAGCAATACCATTTTAATTGTATATCAAAGAGACATCAAAAAAACCTATTTACAATACAGTTCAGCACTTTAATGTGAATGTGCCAAAATTTATGACCATGTCGAATTTCCTATTCACACTAATTCTGTTTTTTACCTAGCTCAGCGAAACTTCAACCGATTTTGATGATCTTGGTATCAATAGAAATATCTCTCAAAAATCTAGACGTGATTGATCTTCGATTTTTCATTTTTATTTTTGATTTTGCAAGAAATCGATTTTTAAAAAATTAGTCGTGTTTGAGCGACTACAAAAAGTGCTGCGGGCCAAAATTTGAAAATCGAAAAACTTTCACGTCTGCATTTATATTCTTTCTTTCATTGTGCAAATTTTCAACTCAATCGCAAACGGCAGCTGGGACCCAGGTCCGAAAAAAGTAGTCAATTTCGATACGCAAAAATGTAAGGTTTGCCCACACGTTTCACTTTTTCAAAAATTAGACCTTTCCTAGGACTGCATATTTCCGTTGAAAAAGTTACAAAAAGCCATACTCATTTTTTTAAGAAGTTTAATCAAAAAATTGACATTTTCGAAGATTTATCAGCTTTGTAGATTTTTCATTTTGGATTTGCTATTTTCACGGCTAAATAACTCAGCAAAACTTCAACGTATTCTCAATTTTAATACATCAATTTAAAGCTAAAAAAGCCGCATATTTCAATGATATGAGTAATCATTTGTAATAGTAGTAATATGGAAACAAAAATTTCTTTGCTACGGCTACAAAATTGTCCAAAAAATTAAAAAAAAAATTTTATCACAATATGCACATCAAATAAAAGCTATTTTCATTTTGAACAACTTTCCTTCAAGACATTATGGTCAAAAATGCCGCTGAAAAACATTAAACGCCAAAGTCGGTTCCCATGAGCGCCACCTTAAGGTGGTACTAACGAATGTGCAGTGTTTTTCAACAGGATGGTATTCAATAAATAATTAACATAAGAGCACATTCTTTATACCGTTCGAAAGCGCTACTTTTCTTCTATATTTACGCAAAGTTTCATTGGACAACTATAAATATGATTTGTATGGCACGTGTTAAAAGTGGACCAATTTGGCTTTCTTGAGCACTTTCAAATCTGGCCACTTTTTGAAGAGTTTAAGCAATAAAAACATGCGAAAAATGGAACAAATATTTAAAAAGAAATTATCTAGACCCAAAATGCACGATTTTATGATTCGTCAAATATTAAACGAAATATAAGCTTTCAAAGTCAAAAGTGTTTATTCACACGCAACTTTCAGGTTCTATATCTACGCAAAAACAAAAGCAATTTAAAAAATTTTTATGTCTAGAAAATTTGCAAAAGTTTATTCATGTTCACTTTTGTGTTTATGCGTTTTGCATGCGCTTAGAAAAGTGGCCAGAACTGTTAAATTTCTATTCTCCTGTTGTGTAGTTTGGCTTGTTGGCTTGGCTTGCTCCTAAAAAATTTTCACATGATCCCGCTAACTTCATTCGTCATTATAAGAATACAAATTAATTCATTGCTGACTTTATTCTCGAGAAAATGTCGTTTGAATCAACTAAATTTTTTCAAAAGTTTAAAAAAATTGCACATTCGTTAGTACCACCTTAAGGTGGTACTAACGAATGTGCAGTGGTTTTTAAATTTTTGAAAAAAATTAGTTGATTCAAACTGTATTTTTTGAAAATAACGTCTGTAAAAAATTGATTCATATACACAAAATGACAAATGAAGTAAGCGGCATCATGTGAAAAATTTTTTGGAGCAAGCCAAGCCAACAAGCCAAACTACACAACAAGAGGAATTTTAACAGTTTTGGCCACTTTTCTTAGCGCATGCGCAACGCATAAACACAAAAATAAATATGAATAAACTTTAGCAAATTTTCTAGACCCAAAATGAAAATTTTTTCAATTGCTTATATTTTTGCGCAGATATAGAACCCGAAAGTTGACTGTGAATAGACACTTTTTACTTTGAAACCGTATATTTCATTATATAATTGACAAATCATAAAATCGTTCATTTTGGGTCTAGATAATTCACTTTTAAATATTTGTGCCATTTTTCGCATTTTTTTATTCTTTAAACTCGTCAAAAAGTGGCCAGATTTGAAAGCGCTCAAAAAAGCCAAATTGGTATACTTTTAACACGTGCCATACAAATCATCTTTACAGTTGTACAATAAAACTCTGCTTAAATGTAGAAGGAAAGTAGCGCTTTCTAACGCTATAAAAACTATGATATAAAGTTAATTAATTATTGAATACTATGCTGTTGAAAAACACTGCACATTCGTTACTACCACCAAGGTACCTTAGGTACCTTAGGTACCAAGGTACCGGTGGCGCTCTGAATAACTGACTTTGGGCGATAAAACTTTTCATGTTAGTTTTTGTTAATTATCTCAAGAAGAAAAGTTGTTCCAAATTAAATTAGCTTTCATTTGATGTATATAAGGTCAAACTTTGCTCAACTTGAAATTTTGACCTATTTTTCAATGGGAAAAGTCTTTAAATCGATATACCAAAAAATTCTATATGGCTTTTGGTACTTTTTGAAACAGTTTTATGTAGCTATTGCTCGTTGCAACTTTTCAAAAAGTTGTTTGTGTAGGCAAACCTTTCTGAAAAAATTTCCAAAATACGTTGACCAGCATTGACAAAATTACACTATTTTTCAAGCTTAACTTTTCGTTAGCTACTTTTTGGCTTCTGAAACTTTTCTCAACGGATTTTAGTACAGAAAAATTAGCTCTATGTTGTGAAAAATACGTATGTGTAGGCAAACTTCAGGTTTCACTGCCAGTCTCACGATCTAGTTTTTTTCTACTTTTTTCTGGTTTTTTTCTGACCCTATATATATATATATATACCTATAGAGATTGTTTTCTAGCTTTTTTCTGGTTTTTTTCTACATTTTTCTGTTTTTTTCTAGTTTTTTCCCAGCTGTGTTCTACGGTTTTTCTGGCCCTTTTCTAGTTTTTTCTGATTTTTCACCAACCCTTTCTTGGACATTTACCATTTTTTCAGAGTGTTCCCTGATGATTTCCTTTATTGTTCTGCAACGTTAATGCTCTTTATATACGTTTTCTGACACGAAATTCTACTTGTTTTTTGAGGGTGTTTAGCTGTTTTATGGACTGGTTCTAGTACGTATATATATGCTAGGTTTTTAATTTTTTTCTAGATTTTTTCTGGTTTTTTCCTAGTTATTTTCTAACTTTTTTCTGTTTTTTTCTAGTTATTTTCTAGTTACTTTGAGCTAGAAAGAGTTCTTTCTAGTTCTAGTTCTTTAAGCTTTCTAGTTCTTGAGCTATGAAAGAAGTATAGAGGAAAGGTAACTTGTTTGAGAATTGCAAACGGCGTTGTCCAAAACCAAAAATTTTGTCACTGAAAGTTCTCAATAGGCAAAATTTTGATATTTCATAAAAAATGCTACAGGCTTCAGAACTGCACAAAAATTGGTAAGTCAGTTTCAGATGCGCTTTCGACCTATATACATACTCAAAAAGGGCCTATGTTTAAAGGTTCGACCAGGAAGCACTAGGATTTTTCGGGTTAAATGCAGTTGGGGGGGGGATAGTGCCCTTTTTTTTGAGTAGAGCACCTTGGGGGAAGCATTTTTGCTTCAAGAACCCCTATTTCATTATTTGGATTTTTTGAGATGTGACCCCCCGAAATCTGAACCCTCAGTGAGGGACGTTTTACTATTTTTTTTCCGAAGTCCTTGATTTTTGCATTCTAATCGTGTCTAAATCGTGTCAGATTATTGTTTACAATTTTTTAGAATCAAAACAAAGGCTCTTTGACCGGGTTCCAGCCGAAAAATTGGCCGATTTCGCCAGAAACATCCAATTTTTCACCAAATTCAAACTTGGCCTTAATTTAGGCTTGGGCTTAGGCTTAGGCTTAGGGCTTAGGTTTAGTATGGGGCTTAGGCTTAGTATCAGGCTTAGGCTTAGGCTTAGGTTCAGGCTTACGCTTAGGCTCAGGCTTAGGCAATAAAAAATCGAAATTTGCAGAAAAAATCTTGCCAGCTTAGCCTAGAGAATCCTGCCAACTAAGCCTAGACGATGCTTTAATGGCTGTCACGACCAGTCACACCCACTGACGGTACCCCCCACCAAGGGTCGATGGCATAAAATGTAGCCATAAAGTGCACATTTTGCGTGCATTTGAAGCGTTATCGCAACTTTTTAGTTGTTTTCAACGTTTTCAAGCGAAATTAAGGTGTTTTGTTTTCAAATCTGAAAATTCAAAATTTTATAATGGGCTGCGAAGGGCAGTTTTCAAACTTGTGTACCTGAGGCCCCATAGCAAATCTGCGTATAGTTTTGGCATCAATGGCCTCTACTACTCCGAATACGTGCCATAGCGTTGAAAAACTACCGCTAACACACTTTTCGGGTGATTTATGGGGTGGGATTTTTCCCCCAAATGGGTTTTTTTCCCCAAATGGGTTTTTTTCCCCGGCAAGTTTTTGTCTTCCCTCCAAAAAACGGTAAGAGATAGCGAAATGAAACCGGTCCCAGCGTTTAGAGCAAGGTTAGGCCTACGACAAATTTTTTTGGTTTCTCGTGAAAACGTATAGTCTATGAGCTACATGACGAAATATGAAAATGCTGGTTTTTTTTCCCGCCCGCTATAGTTCTAATTGTTATCATCTGTCGTAAAGGTTTATGCATGTGCATATATGGCTGCATTGTGCCCAGCCTATTGTGAATGCAATTGGTTAGGTTAATACACACATAATGCATCGTTTTGCTGCTAAGGCGAGCAGTAATAAATTTCTCTACGTTCCAAGCAGTATATATATATATATATATATATATATATATATATATATATATATATATATATATATATATATATATATATATATATATATATATATATATATATATATATATATATATATATATATATATATATATGTATGTGTGGGGATCGACCGGATCCAAAATTTCTGCCGGATCCGGATCCGGATCCGGATCCAGTCTGAGAGACACAGATAATTTTCCAAAAATGAAAAAAATTTCAAAAAAATTTTTGTTCAACTTGACCACTGGCGGTACCAGACTTCGATTTCGGGAGAGGGGCGAAGGTCTGAAATTTTTTTTTGACTTTTTATATAATATACTAGCGTTTTTCAGCTTTACGCTAATTTGTTATAGCCGCAGCCATATCGAGGGCAATGAATTGAGTCTTTTTGTAGTAAAAACCAGTGGTGCACCCAAGAAAAAATGGAGAATTTTTCATTTTTTAGCTTGAATTTGGTCCACTGGAGACGTATCAGAAATTTTTTTCCGACAGGAAAATAAAACACATGATGGGAACGCCACATCAGACAGAAGACAGTGTATTACACAACTAAATGCAGCATAATATACTCGTGTAGACATGCAAATGCAGCAGAATGTGCTCATGTATAGACTTTGATGAAAGATAATAACAAGGAATAGTAAGCCAAAGAGTTGCAGGGGTGTGGGGACGGCAGCCCCCAGGAAGAAAATTGGGGGGAAATTTTTGATTTTTAGGCCTAATTTGGTCAATTGGGGACGCATCAGAAAAATTTTCCGGCCGGACCATAAAAACCAAAGGGGGGACCCTTGGAACAATTAGTTGTCGTCAAGAAGTGCCAATTTGATACTGGATTCGGATCCGGCAGGTTTGAATCCGGATCCGGCGCCGGATCCGGATCCACTGGATCCGGCCGGATCCGGATCCGGATATCCGGTCGATCCCTATTTTTTCTATATATATATATATATATATATATATATATATATATATATATATATATATATATATATATATATATATATATATATATATATATATAACACAAATTTACACTGATTTACAAAAATTTTCTTTCGAGGATCCCTTGTCCCCCGAAATTTTTTCTGACTGAATTTGTACACGAGGGTTTCTTCTTTAGTTTTTATGGCCGGCCAAAAAAATTTCCGTTTGCGTCAACTAAATCATACATGGGCAAGGTGGTTAAAATGAACCCGGGAAAACTAACAATTTCTTGCGCGGTCCCTTCACCCCAGGCGAAAGGGTCCATTGCAAAATGGAGATTTTATAAATTTTTAGGCCGAATTTAGTTAACAGGAGACGTATCAATTTTTTTTCCGCAAGTAAAATTCAAACAAAAGATGGGAACGTAACATGTGACTAGTATATTTCACAAGAAAATTCAGCATATTGTACAGAAATGCATAGGCTTTGATGTTGATGAAAGCTAATAACAACGAATAGTAAGCCAGAGTTGCAGAGGTCTGGGGGCGGCTGCCCCCAGAAAAAGATTGGAGATTTTTTTAATTTTTAGGCCGAATTTGGTCAACTGGAGACGTATCAGAAATTTTTTCTGACCAGAAAATTATAAGAAATTAATAAAAATGGCAACGTCACATCAGACAGTGTACACATGAACACAGCAGTGTATCATGTACTTTTGCATACATACCATAGGCTTTGATGCAAGATGATAACAAGGAATAGTATATAAGCCATAGAATTGCAGGGGTCTGGGGGCGCAGTCCCCAGAAAAAAATTGAGATTTTTTGTTTTTAAGCCAAATTTGGTCAATTGGAGACGTATCGAAAATTTTTTTCAGCTGGGCAATAAATACCAAAGGGGGGATCGCGCAATCAATTTAGAGTTAGACTGCGCAGTCATTAATGCGCAGTCAATTAAGAGTAGGACTGCGCGGACTATTAGTTTTAGACTGCGCGCTCCAACTCTTATTCGCTGCGCAATCCCACTGACTGCGCAGTGCGCATTCTACCTTTAGTTTACTGCGCAGACTATTTGGACTGCGCAGTCCAACTATTATTAATTGGTCACACAATCTTACTGACTGTGCAGTTTAAATCTAGTTTGACTGCGCAATCAATCTAGAATTAGGCAGCGCAGTCATTAGGATTGCGCAGTCAATTAATAGTTAGACTGAGCAGACTAATTGGACTGCGCATTCAGTCTAGAGTTAGACTGCGCAGTCAACTCTCACGTCCGTTATGCGCGCGGTCCTTATAGTTACTTAGAGCATCCCTCGCTCAGCTCGGGCTGCGCGGTCCAAATCCGACCGCTGCGCGGTCGCGCGGTCCACCCGGGACAATCCCGGGTGAATCCCGGGTCTTGCCCATGTATGAACTAAATGCGGCCAAACAATCGAAAGTTTCTCCAATATTTTTTCTGGGGGCTACCGCCCCTAGCGCCCCTGCAACTCTTGAACTGAGCTGAAAAAATGAAAATTATTTTTTGCGTTAGGATTGAAAAAATTGCAACCAATTGTAAAATTGCACAAAAAGAGCTGCTTAGAAACCTTTTAATTAGTGCACAATTTTAGCTCTAGCTTCAGGCAGCGACCAAACGTTAACCGCCGCAATCACTTTAGTTTCCTGCAAACGTTCCAAAAATTGCTTTTTCAAGGCGCATTTTATATCAAAACTTAAAAAAAGCTCTAGCTTCTGGGGGTACCGCCCCCAGACCCCCGCATATGCACTCGTTTCTCGACAAGTGGAGTTTAAATTTACATTTTCAATGCAAATTGTATTTCAAAATTCTAAAAAAACTCTGGCTTCTGGGGGCTGCCGTCCCCAGACCCCCGCGACCAAGAAAGTCCCAGTAACTTCCAGCATTTCAGCATGGCCTCAAAGATTGATCGCGCGCTACCCCCCCCCCCCCCCAGTCGTCAACCGAGGTAGGGCCCCCCATTGAAAATTTCTGGATCCGCGCCTGGTTTAGCTCTCTGTTCCCAGTTTCCCACCCCCTGAAATCAGGGGTTTTTTTTCAAAATCGGATTTCATCATTCTGGCGTCATTTTTAAAATCCTGTCGTCATTTTTATTTTTCGTTCGTCAAAATTAGATTATGGCTTTACAGTATATACTGTTGCGCTGCAGCAATATCGCTAGCTATCGTTATTGTAGAGTAGCGCAATGGCGTACCCAGAAAAATATTTTGGGGGAAATGACTTTTCGATTTTTTGTAATGGGTTAAAATGCACTTTTTAGCACTTTTAACACTCCGAAAACGCTTTTAAAACGCAAGATTATGAAACCACAAGGTTGCATGGGTCTGGGGGCGCCAGCCTCCAGAAAAAATAGGCGTTTTTTCCATTTTTTAGACCGAATTTGGTCAACTGGAGACGAATCTGAAATTTTTTCTGACAAAATTTAAAACAAAAGATGGGAGCGTCACATCAGACAGTGCATTATACAAGTAAATGTAGCATAATATACTCGTGTAGACATGCAAACGCAGCGTACTGTACTTGTGTATATATACAAGCATAGGCTTTGATGAAAGATAATAACAAAGAATAGTAAACCACAGGGTTGCAGGGGTCGAGGGGCGGCAGCCCCTAGAAAAATATTTTGGAAAAATTTGGATTTTCAGGCCAAATTTGGTCAATTGGAGACATATCAGAAAATTTTTCTGTCCGGACCATAAAAACCAAAGGGGGGACCCTTGTATAAAAAATCACTGGGAAAAAAATTTGGGGGGGAGGGGAGGGATAAATAGTAAAACCAATGAGAGGGATTGGTACCCAAAGTTTTTGTGCTGTTAGATAGCGTATATATACTTGTCCATGCAGGTCTCGGTTTGTGGGCGGCTTGACCCGGATTATTCGAAATTTTAGGGGGTCTTGTTCCGACAAACTTGAGCACTTGAACAAACTACAACCCCAAAACTTCCAACTTTGGCCTAAAAATTGGAAAAGTTTTGCAAAAGTTGGATATATTTTTTTTCTAAAAAAAGCTTTTTTTTAGCTAATTTTAAAGCAATCGGGGCGAATTTTGAGTTTTCAGGCACGTTTCTTAGCTTTTAGGAGGGTATGCTTGTCTTAGAATCTCAAATCTTGGCGGGAACAAACACCCCCAGAACCCACTTGTACATCTGTGTGCCATTTTTTGTAATAATGCTTAAAATGCACTTTTTCGAAATTTAACACAAAAATTTGCAGATAACATTGTCCGACCACCTAATTAGTCCGTACTAATTTTGGCCAACCGAAAACATCAGAGCTAAAAATTGAACTTGGAATACGAAGAACAATATATAAGATGAAGGGGTCTAAAAGAGACAATTCTCAAAAACAAAATTAGAGATTTTTCACTTTTGAGGTCAAACTTTGTCAAGTGGAGACTATATATCAGAAATTTTTTCGTGCCGGGAAACTAAAAGAAAAGCACGTCAGAAGCAGAACGTCACATCAGATAGTGCACCAGATAGGTAAATGTATTCGTGAACATATGTAGAGGCTTTGATGAAAGCTAATAACAAAGACTAGTAAGTCACTAAGTTGCAGGGGTCTGGGGGCGGTAGCCCCCAGAAAAAAATTGGAGATTTTTTCAAGTTTTAGGCCGAATTTGGTCAAATCAGCGTCAATATTTGCTCAAAACCTTTCGTCAAAGCTTCGTCATTTTTATTTTCTGAACGTCATTTTTAAGTTTAATTTCTGCAAATGACGCCATTTTTGACTAAAAAAAAACCCTGCCTGAAATTCATGTCTGGGACCGTCAGTTATTCTTGGTAATATTCGTTTTTAAGCCAATTTGTGCCTGCTGTTTTGAAATTAAGAAAAAGTGGAATTTTAAGAGTTTAAATAGGAGTTTTTTTTAAGAAAATCAGAATAGTTTGATGTGCAACGACAGCAATTCCACTGCAGCACCATGCTTGTGTAGACTGTAGCAACAGTTTATATAATGCTTGAAAATAGCATTCCGACATTAGTTTAAAAAAACACATTTTACTAAAATAGCACACTTCCTTTTCCTTATTAAAGCACACAAAAAGCACAGGGTAAATTTTGAAAAATGTATCTAACAATGTTTGTGTAATGAAATATTTGTTCGGTTGTGGAATAAAACAGCCGCTCGAGGTATATGTATGAGATGAGGGTTTGGAGAAACCCCACCGAAGTCGAGGGTCAAGGCGTCAAGGGTCTCGAAAAATTGGGTATATACATTTTTCAAAAATTGGGGTATTTTTGAGATCGACTAAGGGGGGAAGGGGAGGGTCTCCAGTGTCAGGGCGGAGAGCTCCCCCCAGATTTTTTACCTCGTACATGTAGGGCAATATTTATTGATTTCAGACCAAACGTGAGATGCGTATACGCCTACGCCGTAAACATGTGCTACTCTACTGTTTCGGGGCCTGGCTGTGTTATTACAGTTACACGCCATTGCCTTCGGAGCTCAGCTTAATGACCAAACTCTCATTGTCCGTTGTGGCGCCCCTGGCAACCGTCATGATGATTCCTGTACGAAAGGGCAGCATACTGAGCTGACTTGGTGACAGTGCTTCAGTAACAAGGTAGCGGTGATGGTGCTTTTGTGTTTTTTCCTTTGGAAGGCGGAAGGAGCTTCGTTGATTCGGTTGCATGCATACATGTACACGGGGTCTCGGTCTGGGGGGGGGGGCTTGTCCCAGAATTTTCGAAACTTTAGGGGGGGCTTGTCCCGACTTTTCCGGGGCAAAAACGCAAAAATTTCGAGTTTCTGCCAAAAAAATGAAAATTTTCGGCAAAATTTGGCTATTTTTAGAAATTTTTTCGCTTTTCGCTCATTTTTGGAGCATTTTACGGCGATTTGGAGCAATTTTGAGTGTTTGGGCACCTTTCTTTCAGCTTCAAGGAGGGGGGCTTGTCCCGGTGGGTCAAATCTGAGGGGGGGCTTGTCCCGAAATCCCAATTCTGGGGGGGCTTGCCCCCCCCCAGACCCCCCCATGTACATCTGTGGTTGCATGGATTATGTAATATGTAAACAAGGTTTAAATTTCTTTAAAAACTATGTTTGTAGTGTTAAAACATTTGAAGCGATGACTTAAAATCCATGCCATCGAATCTTGAAAAAATAACCGCTTTTTGTGTTGTTTTTTAGCAGTAATCTCATTGTTATTGTTCCACCAACTCTATTCTGTGGTGACTGTGTGGTTGACATACATTGCAGCGACCGTATATACATGGGCGTTGTGTGCGTGTCAGTATCGTAGACAGGATTAAGTTGAGGGAGGGGCCATCGTGCCTTTTTGATCGAAAATTTCTCGAAGTTTGTCTATCGGGGGGGGGGGGTTTGTCCACGAAGCAAATTTTTTATTCTAGGGGGGCCCAAATCGCTGTGGGGGGGGGGGGGGGTCGAGATTTCACTTCACCTAGAACGCAACTTAATCCCCACAGACAATTAGTATGTATATATATATATATATATATATATATATATATATATATATATATATATATATATATATAGAAGAAGAAAGAAAGAAGAAGAAGAA
>JASANF010005664.1:0-29968 GCA_030248245.1 Trissonchulus sp. WLG1_4
TGAGGCGGCCGCGCAAAAAGCAGAGTTCAGCAATTTGTCTTAGAGTTCAGCAAGTTTTGGTCAAACTTTAGTTTAAAACACAAGAACAAAACCTTCGGGCGTCGACATTGCATGACCCCCATGACAAGGTTTCTAATTGCTCAGTCACAGGAACAAAAGTCTGACCAAAAATTGCTGAACCCTCATAAAAACGGGTGGCGTGATTATTGTGACTACTCGCTACTACTCTTGATGCTCGCTCTTTTCGTAATGAAATCGCGTGTTTTTTATTTCAGGGCCCTTGCAATTTTTTGTCACCTTTGACTTTAGACACTCGTGCATTCCATATAGCTAACATATTAAGAGGCCATATCTTCAAAATAATACTTTTTTATTTCAGTGCAATCCTTGGAAGGCTGTAGACATTTTCGCGTTGACTCTCAGGCAGTGTCACGTGACATAGCGGCCTGTGCTGGGGCCTGGACGGGTCACGTGACCAATGCCACCTACTTGTGTGCCACAGGATATAAGGTGATTATTGATCTTTGGTTGGGTAAGGAGTGGTTTATACTTGTCTCTGTGCATAAGGAAGTCCTCAAGGACAAGTATGAACCGGGCTTTATGGATTATATTTCAGGTATGTTCCTGGAGCGACGAGTCCCTTCTGCAGGCGGTACCCTGGTCCCTGGCTGCGTCGCTGTCAGGCTGTTTCGCATACGACGCTGCCCAGGACAGAAACCAGTGTGGACCCTGTCTACAGACCCGTTTAGACGCGGTAAGCACTTTGCGGCTCGGAAGGTTACAAACCAAATTGCTTATTTCAAGACATTTACATAAATCATACATGTAACGGCCTCAAAATTTTGGGTACCCCCCCCCCTGCGTCAACTCATTTTTGACCCCCCTCCTAAAAATGGCGCATTTTTTTTTTTTTTGACCAATAAACTCCTATTTTGTCGATTTTTGGAGAAAATTTTGGTAAAAATCGCATAAATTGCCCAAAAAATGCCAATTTTTTTCAACATTTGTCCAAGTTACAAAAGCCTATTAACCCAGCTTCCTTCGACGGCGGACCCCCCCTCCCCGGAGACTATTTTGGGTAAACCCCTTCCCCTTCCTGGGAATGTTGGGGGGGGGGGCGGTCCCCCCATACATGTGATTTTAGATAATTAAACTTTTATACACCAACTAACATATACTTCATTTCAGTGTTGAACATTAAATAGCCTATGTTAGTTTTCAATTTGATTATAAGTGTTATTCTTGGCACTGTAATGTTGATACAGGTTGACTACTGCAACGTGACAACCCCAAACTTAATTTTAATGGCTTGTTCTAACAAAACTATGTACTTTCACTGAGAAGCCTTTAGGCGGTGAGCCTGGAAACAAACTACGAGATTTCATTCTAAAACAAATTACTCATTTTATTCATGACTTGAAAGCAAAAAGCCGCCAAAATCGTGCACTTATTTTGTGTCAGAGTTTAGCAATTTTTGGTCAGACTTTTGTTTTTTTTTTGTTTTTCAGGACGACATGGCAGGCTTCGGTGCCCAATGTCCGCACCGCAATTTTGGTCAAAAGTCGTGTCTCAAAGCTGGTAGGTCACAAGTTCAGCTCAGATTATTCCATAACCTTATTTTGTTTCTTATTTACATATGAACGTAATGTACTTATTTCACATTTTCTTGCTGTAGATTTTTAAGCAGGGTTTATCATACTTGTCCCCAAAATTGTCCGTTTGTCCGTAGGCATAAAGTTCAAGTGATCTAAAGAACTAAGTAGATCCTAGATCCGTTTTCGGGTGTGACGTAGAGTCTCAGCCAAAGTTGAATTTTGAAAATTAGGTAAATAAATTTGTTTGTATAATCATAATACATACTTGTCAAATTAAGTGTATAGCTTGGCTCGCTTTATGACATTTAAGCAAAAAATTTACGAAATCGGCCATCGGGCAAGGAAGAGACTTTTGAAAATACAAATTCATCCAATTCCAGATTGTTATTTAGTGTTTTTTCGGCTCATGGTGTTTTTTTTTGTTGTTGTTGTTTTATAAATTTGAACAAATTTAAATTAGTCAATCAACCCGAATATGTTTTCTACCTAATGAACCCTGCCTTTCTATCATTTTAGGTCGAATCGATGCCAGCTGCTGTTTGGACGCGGCCCGCCGTAAAGCCTGTCAGTATCAGTCGCATATCACCGGCGTGCTGTGCTGTAAGACACGAGGTTAGAAAAAAAGGGTTAATAAATTAAACGGATTAGACCTATGTATTTTAAACCGTAGTGAATATGGGTTGAAACTGGGAAGTCGGAAGATAAATACAATGCCGGTTTTGTACCTAATTGAGGCATTTCAGAAGGTTTTTTAAAAAATATTCAGCTCCTGTGATCTGACTAGAAAACACCTTTAATCTGGTCAAAAAATCGAACCCTAATCGTTTTCATCGTCTTTGTCTTTTTCCGCACAGAATTTTGAGCTGCCAGGTTAAATGTGAAAGTTTTTTGGGAGACTAGTGTGTAGGTTAAATAGGTATGGAAAAAATTGGTTAAAAAGAGTTGCTAATTTTTACTACAGCTGACCAAAATTAATCCTTGACACTGTGCCTATCTTGTCCTATACATAATTAATTTTTCTCTAACTGGATTAACCAGATTAACTTTTAGAATTATCGCGCCGCCCTGTTGGGGATCAGCCAATGACCGACGTGATCCTGTCGCCAGCCAATCAGATGACAGTGAAGGAAGGTCAAAAGGTCACCATGGTTTGCCCAATGCAGACGGTTGCCGACAATGTGCTGTGGACTAAGGACGGTCACGTGCTGCCCCACGTCCAATCACGTAAGGGTTACGGTAGAAGTGACACTTCACTACTGATTACGGTATATACTGTAGGTACCAGGTAGTCAGGTACAACGGAAAGTATAAAAAAATGAAGAGTATGACACGCTTCCCGTATTTTATGTCGAGTACCGACCGAAATTACAATACCCAGACGGACTCAAAACAAAGTCGTAGTCACTTGATTCCGGAGTCAAGGTATGTAGTTTTATATGCACTGACTCCGACTTCGCCTTGACTCCGCAGTCTGTAGCAAGTAATTTTTGTCGATACTGTAGCTATGTAGTTTCCGAAGTGATGCTCTCACCAAAATAGCGTTTAACGTTTTGATTTTAGAGGGAGGGACTTCAAAACATGTCAGCTAATGTGCACTATGATGTGAACATAATAAGTGGCGCCGTTGAACCTACAATTGTTAGTGTAGAGCTAAATTTTGAAATAAAATTATTTCTTATTTCTGTTGTCAGATCGTTGTGCTTCTGAAATAAGATTTTCTTTTCTTTTTTTCTGGTTTTCATTTCTTATTTATACCAGGGGGGCACCTAACCATACAAAAAAAAATAAAAAATATATAATAAACTATTATAAAGAATACATACTAACTCCTCACCACACAAAATAGAAGAGACACTACCTCCCCCCCCCCTCCTGCGTCAGGGCAGAGGCTGCCCGCCTCCTTTTTCCTCCCCTCTTACCCCTTTCGTACACGCTACCGGCCGCCCCCAGCACCTTCTTCCCTTCCCCTTCTCCGCCCCTGCCCGTCCTATAACTATAAAACAAAAAGATATAAAAAATAATAAATAATCCCATATTTATTAAAAATTCTTCAAAAAACACTAAAAAAAAATTTTAAAAAAATCTTTTAATATATTTTTGAAACTTTCCAAAATTGATTGAGAAACTTTGAAGAAATTCAGAAAAGTTTATATCTCAAAAGTTTTCTCAATCAATTTTCGCTGAAAGTTTGCCAAAATATCCCTAGAGGTATTTGCAAACCTTTTTTAATGTTTTTACAAGCAGACTATGAATAAATAATAGTTATAAACCTTTTAACTCTATTTTATGGTTATCAACGCGTCAGATTATATAGTAAAGTGTGTTACGCATGGATCTACGCGGATTGGCGATCGCACCTTACAATAGAATGTGGACATGAGCCGAAAACGACCAGCGCACCGCCTCAAGAACACAGGCGCCCCCATATAGACTGAGACGCTATTATGTACTCTTAGTGTTATTAGTTATTGGAGTACTTTATAGGTACTGTAATTACTGTAGCAATCGATTGCTCTGACAAAGTCTAGTTTTTTAAGGATCCTGGCAAATTGCTTTCGCCCGCCGTGGGGACAGCGGTGTTTACGCGTGCCACAAAAGACACCGGCAAGTGTCCGCTTTGGCGCAAATCAACTTGCAGGTCCAAACCGGTAGGTTTTCCCTAAAGCCCGGTTCATACTTGTCCGTAAAAGAGTTCGTACCTGCATATTTGTCCATAAGAGAGTTCGTTTGTCCGCAAGTACGTTTTTGAATGACTACTGCTCAAAACTGAGTTGTCCGTCTGGACTGACACTTCAATTAGCAATTACGTATGACAGTATTCACCACAGCATACGGAGAAACTCTGGCGGACAAGGGACAAAAAAACAAGAACAAGCATGCATCATATTCTAAGTACTGTAGCTCAATAGTCAATAGAATTCAGTCATTGGTCATTCACCGTCTCCTATCTAGAGTAACTGACGTGTCACCGTCATGAAGACATGTCTTGTTCAAGTCTCACGGTCAGGGCCGATTTTCTTACTTAACAGACGGACTAGGATAGTTTTATGTACTCCGATGTTTATAAAGGAATTTCGTACTTACATATGGTATGTTAAAACAAATCTACTATTAATTTTAATCCATACTGATTCCAAAACTACATAACAAATAGTTTATATAATATGCTTGCTTAGCATTAGCTTAGCCTATAAGTCACTATAAATCTGTTTGCTAAAGGTCCGGTTGTTACGTAAGATGTTTTATTGCATTTTAAGCACAGTTGTTAACCCGTTTAGTCACCCAAAATACGCCTGTTAATTCCTTTAAAAGATAAACACTTAATATCCAATAGCTACCCATAGTGGTTGTGCTACTAAAATGGCCTTTGGAAGATGCGCTCCTAATTTTTCCCAGCAATATGTTATCGCTTTTTCGTGCTTTTCGCGCTAACCTGTTTAAGCTCACAAACTATGTGTTCTGATAAAGTTGTGCGACTTGACATTGTTCTACAGTTCCGGTCTACTGTAGTAAACAACCAAAACAAAGAACTTTTTAGGTCCATTTTAATTGGCTGATACCAAGGTACCAAAAACCTGTGGTAGAAGCTCTGAAGCTCTGAAGCTCTGTGCTCTTGATTTAAGCATTGAGAATACATAATATATGTAGTATATCTCAATCTGTGAAGAATATACCGTGAAGCGTATATGATAGTGTATTACTAGGGATATTGAGTACGGTATTATATAAGTTACCTATTTTGACTTATAGTAATAGCCATAGGTTTTGTTGAGGATTATACTGCAACTAGGGTCTATGCATGCATAGCTGTCTTTAATTTGTGATTAAACCCGGTTCCTACTCGTCCTTGTCCTTGTCGCTTTGCACTCAATGCAGTTTCATGAAAACCGCGTGGCGAAATGAGCCAAGTCTTTGCACGAAGAAAGTTGTGCTCAAGTTCACTTCATATGCTGAAAATTAAACGAAACCATTTTGTCAATGCTTCACAGTAGCTGACCAGAATTCGTCCTTGTGTCTAGTGTCTTTAAGGACAAGTATGAACCGGGCTTAACGGATACAAGTAGTCTTACGGACAAGTAAATACTAGAAAATTGCACACTGTTCAATACTCCTTTATGAAGACACAATTACAGTCTTTACAAGCACAGGCAGATCTTGCAAACAAAACAACAGTTGTATACTAAGACTAGAATTTTGGCTAAGTAACATTCACCTTATACTTGTCCTTTGCACTTGTCTGTATGTTTATAAACGCTGTTGGTGCTTGCTACACCGAGTAATTTCATCTTTTTAAAATTTTATTATGTTCTGTTTTTCCTGCTGCGCCACAGCGCAGCAGGCTTCTTTAGAATGAGTCTGTCGGTTGATAACGTGTATTTTGGAAGGTTTTGTGTGTGCATTTGTGTACGTTTTGACTCATGTGATTGTGCGGGTGTATGTGAACGTGAGTGTGTGCACCAAATGTGTCTGTGCTGCTGCTGTGTTGGTATGTGTGGTTGACTGCATTTATTGTCTGCTGTACATACATACGTATCTGGGTTTGCTTTTGGTAGACTTTGCGAACTATATTCGACTAAAGAATAGTAATCAGACTTGCATTTTTTATCTTAAATTGTTTACAAAGTATCACACATTGTTCACATTTTAGTACTCACTACTCACTACTATCTGTATACAATATACAAGGACCGCTCAAGCTTAACAGTACACTAAACAGCGGACATTTAGAAAACAAAATCTCACACCTGTGGATGCGGTAATAGATGCATACAATTTCGGTCATTCTGTCTGTTATGATTGTTTGCAGCGCAGCAGGTTTTCCATTTCACGAAGTGATAATATAAGTTTGATATGTCCACGCCCATTTTGCATTGAGCTTTGCTTGTTACAGACAATTATTGGGCAAGTATTTAGGACAAGTATAAGCCAATAAAATCAATTCGCACTTACAGCCATATGCCAGTTAAAATTATGAAAATGCCGCCACTCAACGGATAAAGTGAAACTGGTGGTATGAATTTTTTCATAATCTTACCGGTTGAACGGACATACGGCTGTAAGTATGAATCGATCCTATGACAAAATAACAAAGCATCGTTTTGTAAAGCTTTTTAAATTTATTGGCAGATCTTTTATAAGTTGAGACGCATTAGATTTTCTTGATCCCGACGATAGTTAAGCACTAAGTGTTAATCAGATAGCAATAAATAAGGCTCATAGTTAAGCACACGTCTTCTCAGCACAAGCTCAGTGGGTAATACGTCAACTGCGCGTCGTAGCCTGAACAAGCGTCGACTTTTGACGTCGACTGAGGGGTCTCGAAGGGGTATTTGACGTAGTCTTCTGGCAGGGGGTGCGAAGTAGGCCCTTTTCCGGCCAAATCGACCTATGGCGCACCCCATACACGTGCAGCACTCGGCAATACTGTTACAGTTCGAACAGTCTCTTGGTGTGGCTTCGGCCCACAGAGTTATAAGCAGCAGCAGCGTGTAGCAATATGCCGGCAGGGCTTGCATTCTCACTAAGCCTGGGCCTGTGTCTGAAAATAACAATTATTAGGTATGATTGTAATGGAATGATAATTAGTATTATTAGTAGTTTATAATAAGACGGATTTTTAATACAATATTGTAGCCAATTACTGATTTTGACACGATTGTGAAATTAATAATTAAGTAGGTTATAGTTCGATTTAAACAATGTTGAAGCTAAATACTGATTTTAACAATATTTGTAATTATAAATTAATAATGAAGTAGGTTTTAGTACGATTTAATAATAATTAGTCATCAATAAGTTAACAAATCCGTTTAATCCGGAGCAGGAATGGTGCCCTGTAATTTTTTGCAACTTTGTACAATGCAAAAATGCATTGTGCAATTTTTAATGCCAAATGTAAAAATGTTAGTTAAACATTTTTAACCAATCCTGTAACCATTATAGTTTCATATAGTAAAACTGTAAAATATACTTTACCTACTTTTGGTTCTAAGTCTGGTAATTTAACTTCAAATTAAGCGTAATACAGCTAATTTAGAATGGCAATGCGACTTTAACTATTGAAAAAAATGACAAAAATGTCTCGTACTTAATTTATGTTGTGGAATGATATGTACATTAGAGAAAACCTGCACGTAACATTTGAATTTTGAATTTTTTATGATTATAAATAATCTGCATAATTTTAAATTTTCAAAACTTTATTCATCTGGTAGCAAATTTTGGCTTGAATTTACCTTTGGTCCAATGGCGTGTTATATGTATACAAATATGTATGTATATTTAACGGTTAGATTTAAGAATTAAAAATTAAAAATGTCTAAAAATTTTTGTCAAAGTCACGGAAAAATAAGTTTCCAAAGTCACGTGATTTTTGAGCAGGAGTTAATACGCAGAAAAAATATAAAATAAACACTCCTGAGAGGTCGGATTAAATTTCAGAAGTTCTTGGAAAATGTTCAAGTCAAATAATTTCAAGTAACTTTTCCTATGGGATTAAAAAATGAATTCTAAATTTTTTAGTTTAAAATTACTCAACTTGGCTATTTTCGTTACGTATTTTTTTAAATACTTCCAAATAACCGTGATAGTGGAATTTCTTGATATAATTTAAAAAATAATTAATCGTTAGTTTGTTCATTTATTCACTGCAAGAATTATATTTTTTATTTTTTTTCTGTTTTGCCCACCAAGTCTTTTTAAACTAGTATAAAATACTTATTTTTTTATTTATTTAAACAGTATTTATGTAAGGCACATAAACCGCTACAAAGTTTTATGAACTTTAACAAATTTACAAATGTAGTCCACCCCTGTTTGTACACAAACGGACAAACCTCACGGACAAGTATGAACGAACCTGGCATTTTGGATTTGGGTCTTCTTCTTAATTTCACAGATCCAACTCGAAATGTCAGTCTAATCCTGTACAAAATTCGCGGATATAATTTTCTCCCGAATTTATATAAAACAATCGCTCATCCAATTTTTGGTCTAATGCTCAACTTAGTGGGGGTTTGTTAAAAATTAGCATACCAATGCTGATTATATAATAGCTTGTTTTGAAGCCCATAAAAATAGAATTATTATTTTAAATGAGTAGAATTAAAACACTGGTGGGTGGAAAACAAGGAAAATTATTAATTATTATTGCCCGCACACGAATTGACTAATACTTGCCCGTAATAGACCATTCCCGTCGGGTTAAGGCTGGTTCACACTTGTCCGTAAGGTCCGTATTTGTTTGCCCGTAAACAAAAAACTTCGATCAACTGGTAGACAAATTGTAGCTTTTAGTTGTTGCTTTAGTTGTGTGCAAGTTGACATAGCAGTAGGAAAAAAGACACGCAGTTTTTGCTATACTGGCTTACGGACATGTCCTAAAAGATACGGACAAGTATGATGTAAGCCTGTTTCAGACTTGTCCGTATCCCTTAGATTTATTCTTAAAGTTATCCCAGAAACACAGTTGCGGCTATTTTGTTTTTTTTTTGCTTTTTTGCTTTTGTTTTTGCTTTTTTCTAAACGTCTAAACTAAACTTGCTATCTTGGTGTCAAAAATCAGCCGCTAAAAGCTACACAGTTATCTGTAGTAATTGATAAAAATTTGGCTTATGGACAAAAAGACAATCTTTGTCCTTGTCCTTTCCCTAACCTGCCTAGGCAGCCCTTTCTGTAAAGTTTTGGGAATTGTGAGCTTAAGTATGTAAGTCACAAAATTGGCAGTAAGCTTACCGGAATTTCGAAATAAAAGTAACAATAAAGAAATCTGTTTAAAGAAATGGCTGAAAACTTAAAATCGCAACGTATATAATTGAGTGTAAGGAGTGAACTGGCTTCATGGAGATCCAAAACTGATACCACTTTTGATTCTTGATTTGCTTTAAATAGTCGTGAATTCTGATTCACGTGTATTGAAGTAGCTGATAAGAAGTGTTTAAAGCTGAAAGTTTGCTACTTAAGCTGCACTTTTACGTAAAAGAGGGGGCTAGGCAGTAGGCAGAACCTTTTTTGCCACCATTTTACACTTACAATTATAAAAAGTAGGTAATTTTATGCTTTCTAAACTTAGGGTGTCATTTTTCTAATTTATCAAACTGGAATATAAACACAATTTTCAATTTTTTCATAGTATTTTGCCTGCTACTGTAGGTACTTTAGTTACGTGTGTTTTGTACGTATGGTTTACGATAAAATGCAGTCGCTAACATCAAAACCTTGAACTTTTACCAAATTTTTTGACGTAAACATTAATTATAGTGTGCCAGATTTTTTATTAATACATATCTTGGCGTTCTGATAAATTAGTCATAATATTATTTTTCCAAACAAACCACAAATATGTTTGTAATTATTGTTTATTATTGGCTGATAAAATTACGTGGGTGTCTCATGTATATCGGAATTTGCCGCATGTGTGTTTTAACTTTAACACTGGTAGGGTCTCCTTTTGCTAATTGGTTAGCTCCTTATGCAAATGCGCATTCCTAAGTTAGCCAAGGGGGTACGGTGCAAGCGCTTGCTAAAAAACGCACGTGAAAGTGCACGTGCTTAGAGAATTTTTAGCATTTGCAAGAGAAACGGATTCGCAAACGGAGACTTAGTCGAGGCGATAATATGGTATGATCCAATTGTCGTGAGAAAATCACATCACGTGATGCGATCAGATCACGATAATGTGATCTATTAGAGCTGCGACTTAATGAATTTTTGGCAAACGATAACTCAACTGAAACTTAACATAGTTTTTGGCTTTATCAAAATGTAGCTTTTCTTAGTATTGTTTTTTGTTTGTGAACAATTTGGATGAAATTTATGAAAACTCTACCTTACTAGGGTTCAAAGCAGCAAAACATTTGAAATAAACAAATAATAGCACGACGAGCTTCGCCCTTCGCGAAAAGTATACAAAAGAAACCAAAGTAAAATCAACCCGTGAATAAGGTACTGAAAAGTAAAACTAAAAAATTCCAGTGAACTGTTTATTTATAGTGCAAGTCGGGTTCATAAAGCGAAGTGTCATTCCCACGAGATGTGTCAGCTATGTCAGTGTAATCTATAAGTTTTATGACACTTAGTTCCGTTCTAAACTGCATTAAACCGCCTACAGTGCCTCTAACAGTACTTTTGACTGTATGAGCAAATATAGATGATTGTTTTAACCTACTGCTAAATTTTGTAACTACAAGGTTATAACAGCTACATTTAGTTGCAGTACCCCTTATATAATTGGTGTGTTGGTTTTTTGATACTCAGCTGAAGCTAGGAGGTTCGAATCTTGGATGCATTTTTTCAATTTTTATTCCCCTTTTTCTCAATAGATAACTTTTAAAAGTAAACTTACAGTTTGGGTTGTAATTGTAAATAGATGCATAGAGGTGCAATAAATTTAGGAATTTACCCAAATGTAAATTTACGATTCGATATATTGTCTTGAGTAGGAACAAAGTATATATAACAGAACTCTAAATTGACAGACACGACAGCTAAAATACAAAAACCTTTGTTTAAAGACTAATCTTTTGTGTTAAAATATTCTTGTTTGCTTAAAAGTTTTCGAAAACTTTTACGGACGCCAATTTTATCTTGGAAATTTGCAAAACAGTTGGCGTTTAGACGCAGTTGGCTGTGGTGTAACTGTAACAGTGTAAAGACTAAACAAGCACGTTTTGCGAGTAAGGTTTGACTAATTGTCGATAGCTAGATTTTGTGGTGACTTTCTTAGTGGGCCGAGGATATTCTTCGAAAATAAAACGCGGCAGCAAACTTTTTAAAGCATAACTTACATATATAACAGGTCAAACTGCTTCTTGTTTATTGGATCCATTGTTGTTTTCAAGTTGTGTATCAAATCGAAGTTCGAACAAAAGCTAATAACTGTATTGTAAAAAAACTCAGTATAAATTAGAGCCCAATTTAGATCACACTGTGTATTTTGAACGGCGGGTTAGCATGTTTTATGGCAACTGGCAACCCAATGTTAGCTGCGACGATCTTGTCACAGCTAAAAGCTACGCACGGTTTTGCTAGCGCCATGGTTTCTGCAGAGAATTCACACTGTTCGAGTTTTGACGTGCTGATAAACAATCTTAAAAACATTGTTGGAACAGATTTCGTCATATTGCTGTCACTGCGAAACTTTCCAGAACACGTGCCATGTGCGATGATGTTTGTGCTGTGATGACATGCGTCTGTGTGCTTAGTATAGTATATATGTATGTACTTTGTGGCTGAGCCCGCCGCGTAAAAATACGCGCTGTACGAGCAGCCTTTCTAACTTTGAAGACCACGCTGAACGTTATCGATCGCTAGCCTATACACGACAAACACGATTATTGATTAATATTCCTGTGTAGCTGTCTGATAGTTCCAGAGGCCGTATGCTGTACACAGTAACACACACTGGTGCTGTAGCTGTATGATTATGCAGCATAGCATACACTGTACAACATACACACCCACACATTTAGTGCATTTTTAGGACCTACCTAGGTGCTCAGTTGAAAATTACACAGAGAGACAAGATACATGGGAATTTAGTTTTTGTAATATAGTATATACGCGGCGGCTGAGGCCGCCGCGTAAAAACTGTAATAACCACTGTATACATAGGTATACTGTAGGGGTGTAAAAACTATATATTTTTACAGTATGTATATTAGTCACATTTACATAGTTAAGAGCGTTATAGAGAATAAGGTCATTAGGTTCTAATTTATTTGGTTAATAGTGTTGTAAATGAGAAATAGGGCCTACGAGACCTGGATTATGTCGTATAGTGGTTAGCATTCTTTTTTCAACTCATATTTTACTCAACTCAGGTAGGTAGACTAGCTAAGGTAATGTTCGCCAATAGGGCTCATGCTTTAGCTCTCCCAATTATAGTGGGTGTAGAAGGTTATATCGACCTTAAATCGTAAAGATGGGAGTTATAAAAAAGTCAACTCAAGTTTTAGCGCGCTGGTTTTCAGTCAGACTTTAACGGTGGATTTCACAAAGGTGGTTGAAGTCTTTTTTTAGTCTGGTGGTACTTTAAGAATGTATTAATAATAAAGTTTAGCAGCTAAGTTCGGTAAAGGAATGGGCGCCGGGTCTAAGCCAAAAAAGGTAGCACCAACCTTAGTAAGTCTATCGCTGCGCTGCCTCGTAATATATAAAGTATGAAAACCGTTAAAACGGTTTGAGAAAAAACTGCCTAACAGTCAAGCTACTAGCAGTGGTAATGACTAGAAAGTTTGACTAAGCAGCTAAAAGTACCCTACTTACGTTAGCAATTTATTTTATCACAAACTTTAGCTTTCAAGTTGTTTATTTGCACAGACGAATCTTTGTTATTTTAATCCTTAAACATGCCATAAAGTTATTTTAATTCTACCAAAAATTTCACAAAAAACATGATTACTTATCTATTCCACTGAAAATTCTTATCATAAAAACTTGCGTATGGAATGCTCCAGTGTTATCAAATTTATAACGTTATGAAAAATGCTAACACGCAGGTGTGAACGTAAGCAAACTTGCGTAGAATGATTATTATCGTGGGAGTGTGCGGTGACTGAAAAGTAGTCTGAAAAAATTTGATTATAGTCAAGCGGTTTAGTTAAAGTTCTGAGTTTTTAATGGGAAAACGTTTGTTCGATTTTTCAGAGATTTTATTTTGAAAAGTGATCTAGTTGAAAATGATAGCAGCCATACTTCAAGTTTAAAAAGTTTTACTTTTACTTTTCCATAGTTTCCAACAGCAAAAGTTTTCCGGTACGTCAAACGGTTTGGCTTAAAATTATCAACTAAGTGGTAAAACAAACATTTCTATTGCGACCTTAAAGCCCGGTTTATACTTATTTTTTGCTTGTTCTTGTAATCGTGCAGAAAAACTGATTGATTCTGTCAGTTTGTCGCATTGAAGTGTTAAAAATGAGAAATAGGCCCTACAAGACATGGGGGCTGTGGTGTAGTGGTTAGCACTCTTGTCGACGGCGCGAGCGGCCCGGGTTCGATTCCCTGCGCCTTTATTTCAAAAATTGGGCATTCTCTTTCTTTCAACAGAAGGCCTAGTTAAGAAATCACTGTCAACTAAATTAAAAACGCAATCAAACTTTGAATCAAGCTCAGTTAATATTCGGGGCCAAAAATGAACTTTATCTTGCCCACACACTTTGTGAACCCCCATTGCAAACTTCTACCAAAAACACAACTTATTAACAGTTTTGCCAAAGCTGAGTAAATACAAACCTGCCAAGATTTACCTTTTCTAAACAAAGCGTGGTCACCAACCAAAACTTTATCCGTAGCTGAAATATGAGTTTTAATTGTTGCAAGTTAGCATTAGTGATGTGGATCGGATCGCCGGATCGGATCGGATCGCCGAGCCGGGAGTCGGATCGGATCGGATCGGATCGCTGAATTTGCCGGATCGGATCGACGGATCGGATCGGCTTTAAAATTTCGGATCGGCGATCCGGATCGGTAGTATAAATTTTGAGTCTCGAACTCTCGACCACAAAATTTCGTACTTTGCCAAAAATTTTGCGTAATTTCAAAAACGTTTCGAGCGATCAATCAAACGCACAAGTATAACTACTACTCAAATTATCAAAATATCGGTTTTATATTAGCGAAAGCGTACAGTGTATGCATACACCATATGCAAGTGGAGGCGAGGTTTCTCATCATTGAAGTTGCGTGAAGACGCGTACTAAATGTGTTATGTGAAATGTTTAGAATATATATATATATATATATATATATATATATATATATATATATATATATATATATATATATATATATATATATATATATATATATATATATATATATATATATATATATATATATATATATATATATATATATATATATATCTTAATTTTCGCCTACAAAAACAATCTTTCAACATTCTTTTCGTTAACACAAGAGTTGGAAATCGACGCAGATCAACACTTTCTACCCGGGACCCAACCCAGCCCGCGGTTTGACACTTGTGGGTAACCCACGATCCATCCCACGCCGTCAAAGTTGACCACGACCAACTTTGACCCACCATTTTAAGATACCGTACCTGATGATCGATCGTTTTTAGCAGATACCCCTGTACAATTCGCACAGTGTATATACAGCTGTACATTTTTCAGATTGCTATCTACTTTAACCGAATAGTAATATGTACCCAGATTGGATTGAATACGTGAAAAAATTTCAGAATTTTTTCACCGGTTTGACAAAATGCAGCGACCCGCGCAGCCTGAAGTGGGTGTGCATACCTAAGGGTTACCCAAGGCTCAAATTTTCCGATCCAACCCAACCTAACCCGTGGGTATCCACGACCTGCGGTAGTGACCCAAACTTGTCAAAATATTTCCATTCCAATTAATCAAAATTTTTGGTCGTGGGATTGTCTAAGTTGCTCTCATTACAAAAATGCCATCTTATCATTTATATACCTACAAACTCATTAAATTTTTAAAGCAATATACTCATTATAATAAATCATACTTAATAACAATATTTCTACAAAAGATTTTTTAGCTTTCATCAAGGTTACGTAATGTTTAATTGGATCGGATCGGATCGACCGATCCGGGCCTGGATCGGATCGCCAATCAGGCATCCGGATCGGATCGGCATCAAAATTTCGGACCGATCCGATCCGATCCACATCACTTAGCAACTTGTGCCCCCCAGTTTGCAAAAAGCTTATGATCATGCATGTACACAGGGTCTCAGTCTGGGGGTGGGGGGGGGGCTTGTCCCATATTTTTTACAATGTTAGAGTTAGGGGGGCTTGTATCGACGTTTTGGAAAATTTAACTCACAACAACTAAAAGTTGTCTGATTTTTTTGTACTATTTGGATACTTTCAGAGATTTTTCCGCAGTTTGCTCATTAAAGCACGTTAGAGCAATCTGGGGCAAATTTTGAGTTTTTGGGCACCTTTTTTCAGCACCAACGAGGGGGCTTGATAGGTTGGGTCAAATTTGGGGAGGTTGTCCCGGGATCTCAAATCTGGGGGAAAGGGGCTTGCCATTCTCAGACCCCCCATGTACATGTGTGCTAATGATACCTGGCGTTTAGTTGTGACGTGAATTTTTCTCAATTTTGTTCTCAGAATGACCATACAGCTGTCCTGTTAAGTATGAAGTTAACCGCGTTTCAGCGAAACTTGTATATCTTATGTTTCACAAGTTAATAACCACTGATGCGGGGTTACAAATGCTTGTTGTCTGAATGAAACAACGAATTCTCAAATTTTGCTGGGTTGAAGAAAACTATAGAGATAATTAGTTTTAAACTGAAGTCAAAGTTGCGTAATAGCCAAGATGAAACACAACTCCCTTGGCCCCAACACAGAACCAAAAACGAAAGCTGTCGCACTAAGGTTTCATGACTTGAATAATTGTCTGAACTGTACTTCTATTTTGTTTTCAGTTAGTATTGCAGTTTCAAGGTTTGCATATTATGTAAGATGAATAGATTTGAATGTGACGCTAATATGCAAATCAGGTATATATATAATATATATATATATATATATATATATATATATATATATATATATATATATATATATATATATATATATATATATATATATATATATATATATATATATATATATATATATATATTAAATTTGTTTCAATTGCATCTGAGTCAAAAGCTCGGATTATTTCACTTCGCTAATCGCTAGATATTATGCAAGGCTTAGTAAGTATATACGTCTCAAATAAGTCAGAGCATAAAATAAAGTTTAATTCTAATAGCAAGATATTGAACCCTCAGTCAGTTCTTAAGATTTTGTTAACTATTACGTTTATATTTAGTTGTTTTAGCAAGAAAAGTGAATTAGCTGATTAAAAGAAAACTTAATTGTTATCAAAAAAATAAAACTTATAGTTAGATCTGGGCTAGCTTATTTGATAAGAACTGATAAGAAAACTGCAACTTAGTAAACAACTTTTTACAGCATCGGATTTTACCCCAAAAATCAAAGTGCAATGATACTTGAATTGTGTAGGTAAATTTGTAAATACTCACCATTTAACCTGTTAAGTTCATAGTTTAAAGGGTTCTCGAATTTTCAAAGTTCGCTCAAACTTTGTATTTTGTAATGATTGGCTTCGAGGTAGTGCCAAAACTTTTACAAATGATTAGATTTCGATAGATAATAAAAGCACAATAGTATCAGTGTATCAGAACATTTCACATGTATCAGAAATTGGAAGGACTACGGACAAAAAATCTTGGCGCTAGCCGCGCCTAATTTTACCGATACGGTAAAATAATACTTAATTGTTGTCATGTGAAATATGTACGCTCGTCAACAAAAGTGCTTGTTTTAGATTTTTTACGCGAACATATTTTTTTGATGTTATCACACATTCACACGCACGTTTTATATTATAACCAGTCGAAGTAATATGAACACAGGAATGTCCTCATACAATCAATTATTGATTATTTCGTCAATATTCAAATTAGCTGGATTTCTTCCCTCTGAAGGGCGCATCGAGATGGTGATCTGAATAGACGACACTAAGCGGAATAGTTTGGTAGGATTTGGTTAGCTGGGCTTTTTTGGATCGGCGAGTCTGGAAGGGGACATCAAGGTGACCTTGGGCGTACCTGAAATGTATCATAATATGAATTTGATTCGTAGTAATATGCATCATTTGTAGTTACTTAATCTACATACCTACTTATGAATCTGAACTAGAATAGACATAAGCTAACGACCAATATGTATATAATTGACAAAATTTTTATTTTTTTTGCCATCACATGATTCATGACAAGAGGGCTGACTTTCTTGACTGAAATTTGCTCAGCTAAGTAGCTACATAAACTACTTACTTCAACATGTAGCCTACCGTGAGTTTCAGTGCCTTACTTTTACCAAGAGTACATAATAGCGTCTCACTCTATATAGAAGAAGAGTGAGACACTCTCCAGGCTGCCTGTGTTCTAGCACAGGCAGATGCGCTGGTCGTTTTCAGGCTACATGTTGACATTCTATGCAACATGTGACTGGCCAATCAGCGCGTAGATTCCCTGCGTAACACACTTTAGTATATAATCGCTGATGCGTTGATAAGCATTAAGATAGGAATAAAAGTCACAAAAAAATAACAATCAGAGAATAGAAGGTCGCTTCTGATTGGCCAGTCACATGTTGCATAGAATGTCAACATGTAGCCTGAAAACGACCAGCGCATCTGCCTGTGCTAGAACACAGGCAGGCTGGAGAGTGTCTCACTCTTCTTCTATATAGAGTGAGAAGCTATTATGTACTCTTGCTTTTACTCAACCGTGTATTGTCAACTTAATATATTTACGGCCAATTTGACACTAGCACTTGCATAAGCACAAGCACGGTTCAACTATCTTAGATAAAATCCACTCAATGCAGTGTTGTTGACTCATCAGCTTCTCTGCTCTCCAATCATTTTTAAAGCCAGATTTACACTAGCACTTGCACAAGTAGAAGCACAAGCGCTAGTACAAGCACACGTACAAGCACATTACTTACTAACATGACAGCTGCTCAAGTTAATTTGATGGTTGCTTCGAGGTGGACTCTACTCATTAGACCACCACTTGCACACGTACAAGCAAATGCACAAGCACAACACTAGCATAAGCACAAGCACAATCATGTTAATTCTGACTGACCAGCTTCCTTGGGGCAGTGTGTATGTCTTCATGATGTGCGCCCGTTTCTTTGCGGTCAACAGCCCGCTGCATTCCGCGATACAGTCCATGTCCCCCCCACACGCCGTGCAGTCGATCTCCTCTTGTGCAATCGCCACCCCCGCTAGCAATATTAGCAACACTGCGCGCATGTCGACACGGCACCTCTACTAATGCACTGCAAACGCAAACACTGGAATTACGCAAGAGTATATAATAGTGTCGCATTCTTATAGAAGAAGAATGGGTTCATATTTGTCAGTGTCCATAAGAAAATGACCATTTAAACTTTGACCAAAATGGCTACACCCTGAGACAAAAAGAAACACGCGATTTCATGCCGAAAAGAATTATTGCAAGCATCAAGAGTACAGCGAATAGTCACAAAAATTGCGCCACCTGTTTTGTCTCAGGGTTCAGTAATTTCTAGTCAAACTTTAATTGAAGCTTGAAAATTTTGACAAAAGCTGTTCCTATACCAGAATTTGAACTGATATTTAGTTAAATCTGAATATAAATCTAACCATGACCTAAACATGAATAAAAGTCACACCTGAACAGGAAATTGAACCAGGTTTTGAACCTGATTATAAATTAAGCCTGAACCAGAAAGCTAAAAATAAAATTTTAACGAGAATAAAATTGTACGCCAAAATGTTAACTTGAGTCAAAAGTTAAAGCTTGGCCAAAAATAATGATGAACCAGAAGTTGAACCTGTACCAAAAATTAAATCTGAACCACGTGGGAAGACGTTAGAAGCCAAACAAGTTGAGAAGATTGGGAGAATAAAGAAACCTATTTGAAGCCAAAAAAGATTTGAAACCAAAAAAGCTTGAAACAAATGTTAAGCAGCCAGTGGAACCTGAATCCACAATTGAACTAAACCGATCCAGAAATTGAACTTAAATCCAAAGGTTAAAGTACAAGCTGCCTCTTAAACTCATCATTGACCTTTTCTTTTCAAGTTAAGATGTTGACTTTGAAAATAGATGCTTTGAGTGAACTTCAGTTTTTGTATATCGTCAAAATTTTCCAAAAAAGAGCAAAAAGGTATTTTGAAGTGTCACTTTTGCAAAAAAGCCAGAATACTGTTAAAAGCAGCTGCTCTCGTCCACTGAAAAAAGGCTGGGAGCAGAGGTTTCACTAAAAAATGATCGGTACTATTAAACTACAAAATCTCAATTCATGCTTCTTAGGTGATATAAGAGCTAAAGGCAAAGAATCAACTGGGTTCGGTATGTAGCCGGGGCGTAGCCAGGATTTTGAAAAGGGGGGTCACACCTTGTCCACTTTTTTGCTCACTCAGTGATAGCAATTTTGAAGTTGAAGCGAAGTTTTTAGCGATTTTAGTACTTATGTATATAGGTACACGCGCATTATGTATATACACGCGCATTGTAAACGCAAGACCACCGAGCTATAAATTGCAGGGGTCTGGGGGCGGCAGCCTTCAGAAAAAAATTGGAGATTTTTTCAAATTTCAGGCCGAATTTGGCCCACTGGATACGTATCAGAAAGGAAAAATTGAAACAAAAGATGGGAACGTCTGACGTCACATCAGACAGTGTATTTACACAAATATGTAAATGCAGCATAATCTACTCTTGTAGACATGCATCGGCTTTAATGATATATAATAACAAGGAATAGTAAACCACAGCACTGCAGGGGTCTGGGGGCGGTAGCTCCCAGGAAAAAAATTAGAGAATTTTTTAATTTTAGGCCAAACTTGGTCAATTGGAGACGTATCAGAAATTTTCTATAGCCGGGTGATAAAAACCAAAAGGGGGACCTTGTTGACAATTTCTTCAGATTCGACCAAAAGGGGGGGTCGCGACCCCCGCGATCCCCCCCCCCCCCGGCCACACCACTGGTATCTAGTACAAAAACCAAATAATAGAAAACACCCAAGCCTGTTTTTAATAGTTTTCCAAAAATTCTACGTAGCAAAAGACAAATGACCTTTCAAGACTAGACTCAGTACAGTTTCAAGTTTAAGTTCAAGTAGGACCAAAAATGCTTGTCAGAGAAGCCCTCCAAAGTTTCTAGCCGAAAACATTTTAATTTCCAACTCACGTCAAAAGTTTCTGCTGATTAGTCTGAGAAAAACAGGCAGTTTATTTTTGAATAATTGATACGTTCTGGGTTCAGATTAGATTCTGTTTAAGCAAAACTAATAGCGGAATGTTTTAAAAGGTTCACAGTGGGTTCATACTTGTCCGTACAATTGTTTGTTTGTCCGTAGACATATCAGTTGCTTGTGCAATTTTAGTAGATTTGTTTTATGCGTGAAAAACAGTACGGCTATTGAGTAATACTAAAAACTAAACAATTTTCAAAATTAATAAATTGTGTGTCAGGGTTCTGAGTAAATGTTTTTCCTTTTTTTTGTTTTAGTGTCCAGCGGTGCGTGTGCGGATGGGAGCAGCGAGGGATTCCACAGCGCGAGCAACGTCAAAGGGTGTGCCGGCGCATGGACCGGTACGAAACCGATTCGGGTCTGCTCGATTCATACAGTACCGACCAAAATTACTGGCTGCACACTCCGGCGTCAAAGCGGAGTCGGAGTCACTTGATTTAGGAGTCAAAAGTATATAGTTATCTATGCAATACACTTCACTCCGAAATCAACTGACTCCGACTCCGCTTTCACGGAAGTACATAGCAAGTAGTTTTGGTTGGTACCTACCGTACTTACAACCGTAAGTCCGTTCAGCCGGCAAAATTACCAAATTAGGTCAAGTGCTGCTACAGCTTAAGAAGGATTATGATGGGGGATTTTATATGAATTCGACTACTGAACGGACATGCGGCTGAAAGTATTAATCGACCTTCTGTACTATCGCTAGGTTTCTCTACTTACTGATTCGATTTTCACAGTTTTAGGTAACTAAATTTATGGCATTTTGCCCCCAAGATTCAAGAATTTGCATTCATAATAGGTATTTTACGAAAACTTGAAAGGAAAAGCGGTTTTTTTAATCCTTCTTCCCAAAAACGGACGGACGGCCCACTTGAGTCTAGTGCAAAAGAAATCAAAATCTCATAGATAACACATGTGTGTTTTAGACACTTAGCAAAATCATTTTAGCAAACCTGCACGACTTCTACAGAAAACTTTGAGATCTGTGACACTATTTAGAATAATCTACCCTTTAAAACCTGCTTATGTTACTTGACGACGAAATTTTTTTGACTAAAAAATTGTGGCACAAACCGAAAATAGGTAGACCTACATACTGCATGATTTGTAAACTTCAACCCGTTTAAAAGCTTAGTCACACAGTTTTAAGTTGAGTGAAAAGTAATGTGAGATTTTCGTCTAGCCCGTAAAAAGTCAAAGCTAGAATTGGTTGTTTGAAGAAATGTACGCTTGACTTGCGTTTGCTGAAAAAACAGTCAAACTCTCTCAGCTGTCACTTTTAATAATTACATTTCATGCAGTTACTGAACTCGTGAAGAAAAAGTGGAGATACTGCCAGAAATGACTTACTGGCGATTCATACTTACAACCGTATGTCCGTTCAGCCGACAAAATGACGAAGTAATAACGTCACATGTGCTGGCTGATCCATTGCACTAGGCTGCTAATGACGTCATTCTGCAGGCTGAACGGACATACGACTGTAAGTATGAACAAGAGTACATAATAGGAAGAGTATGACACTTTCCCTATTATGCCTGGCAGCGCGCGTCCAATGCGCAGCGCGAAATAGGCCTTTTATGTACGGTTTTGCGGGGGGGGGGGGGCACCCCCCCCCTCAACTGAAGACCCCGTACTCAACTGAGGGGGGGTACCCCCTACTCAGTTCGATACCCCGTGCTCAACTGAAGGGGGGTACCCCCCCTCAACTCAGTACCCCGTCTTCAGTTGAGGGGGGGTACCCCCCCCCTCATTTCAAGCCACTGACAAAGTCTTTGGGCTCCCCCCCCCCCCCCTCAGTTCAGTACCCCGTCTTCAGTTGAGGGGTTGGTACCCCCCCCCCCTCATTTCAAGACACTGACAAAGTCTTTGCGCTACGCCCCCCCCCCCCTCAGTTCAGTACCCCGTCTTCAGTTGAGGGGGGGGGTACCCCCCCTCATTTCAGCACATCAACAAAAGTCCTTGTCTGTGTCTGAAATGAGGGGGGGGGGTACCCCCCCCTCAACTGAAGACGGGGTACTGAGTTGAGGGAAGGGTACCCCCCCACAGTTGAGCACGGGGTCTTCAGTTGAGGGGGGGGGGTGACCCCCCCCCCCCCCTCAAACCCGTACATAAACGGGCTATTTCGCGCTGCGCATTGGACGCAGGCCCGAAGGCATAATAGGAAGAGTGTCATACTCTTCCTATTATGTACTCTTGGTATGAATCGAGCCTTAGTGTATAGGATCAACTTGTGTTGGGATTTTCGGGTAATCTTTCCGACTGAACAAACATACAGCTGTAAGTATGAAATCGTTGACACCTAGGGCGATTCCAAGGTGCCATTATGAAACATGGAGTGCCCTAGTGCCACAAAGTGCCAGTATGCGTCTTAGGATGGCATTAATTGCCATAAGTTAGCATTGCACTTTTTCGGCTGAACGGACATATATAACATAGACTGCATGTCTATGAATTGGACTACCTACACCTTCATGCTAAAACTTTTTGTAAACTGTCTCGAAAATGCCTTTTCGCCAAATTGAGACCATGTCGAAATAGTCCGAACAATTTAAAACCTTTAAGCTGAACTGGAAACTTTTTGGTGCTAATACTTGGTTCGAAAACCGTTTTAAATTTCTTATTGGTCTCAGGGGCGGACTAAAAGTTTAGAAAAAGTTGGAACAAATTATTAAAATAAATTAGATCATGCCTGTGTGTCATTAAAACGCGGAACTGCCGCGATAAATTTTTCTTGGAGACAGTGGGTAAACAAACGTAAAGGCAGTCTTAGCTTAAAGCCACTTTCCAAAATGGATTAAACTTAAATTTAGTTATAAATGTTTACCACTCTTATCATAATTAATTAAGCGATTTTTTACTAACAAAGTTTCGCAACAGCTGCGGAATGATCAGCTGCTATTGATGTTTTTATGAGGATCTAGGGTCCCAAGATTTTTTACCGTGACCGTTTACTATCAAAGGGAGTGAAACACTATTATGTGCTCTTGGCAAAATGTACCTACCTATGTATGTAGCCTATATATAATTACGAATATACAGTGACTTACGAACTTATTATGATTAGTTCATACTTGTCCGCGTCAGTAAAAAAATGTCCATCTTTCTGACATACAGATAACCGAAAGCTACGGATAAACCCAAGCTACTCAGTTGCACAATTCACAGAGATCTGCCATGTCTGCTTACATAACAAAAATCGGCCCTTAAAGGCTATAGATTTTTCCTGTCGTGCCACAGCACAACAGGTCTTTAATTTTGATTTTGGCGGATAGTATAGAGTGTGGCTAAGCGTGTGTGTTTGTTTACTGTACAGTTTGGATTAACTGTGCGTGCGTCAAATCATTGCCTAGCATAAAAGATACACAGAAATTAGCGATAGTTTTGCAGTGCGTTCATGTATCGCGCGTGCGTCACATTGCTGACATGTGACTTTGTATTATCTGACAAAAGGTGGATCTCGCCAAAATATCTGCGCACGCCATGTGTGCATGCAAATACAACAACAAGTGTCACTGCCTTGAGTATATAATTTATTTAATTACATAAGTAATCCAATTACATAGCCGTAATTTCCTTTACTGATGAACATACTACATAGGCCAGTATATATGTACATTCTTCGTATGTGCCTACTGTGATTGGATGTGAAACCAAACTGCGTGATGACAAACTTTGGCTGGCATAATGTAAATATTGTGGGAGTATTATGCAACTAGTATGTAAATCAGCTGACAAGCCACCATATATAAATCATAACTAATGAAGTCGGTCTATCTGCCTATCAACTTTTTCTTAAATATAGGTGGATAACAATCCACACATAATCGGATATTTATGTCTGAGTTGGTGATCTTCTGCAGTTGAATAGATTGAGTAGAATGTCAGCTGAATCGGAGCTAGACCTCAGTTTTTTGTTCCTTCTAGAGAAGGAACTATTGTTTTGATCCATAGTTGTTGCAGTGCAAAACACTGCTGCACGCGCAGTTGAATAGATTGAGTAGAATGTCAGCTGAATCGGAGCTAGACCTCAGTTTTTTGTTCCTTCAATGATCCTTTGTTACAGTGCAAAACACTGCTGCACGCGCTGGATCGCCTATATGTTTAGTGTGTAAACCCAGCTGGGTGCTGGCCGCTTTATTTTTGTCTGCGTATATGCAAGTACATATGTACGTTATCAATAAATGATAGTGTGTTGTAACAGAGATAGAATTTTGCACCCTCGGCACCGTAATGTTTCACCTGCAGTATATAAGTGCACCTGGAAAACCCAGTTTATCGCTTCTTGGAGCTGATCTGCTCAGATCAACGCGTAACTTTATAGCCGTATGGCTAAATGCAGCGGGATGCTTAACATTCTGCAGCATCAATTTTTTGTACGTATAATTTAGTTACGATTACGCTAGGTAGTAGAATAGGATACGTAGTGTATGTAGTTAAAATTAAGCTAAGTAGTAGAGTTAGGATACGCAGTGTATGTAATTAAATAAGCTACATAGGTAGTAGAGTAGGACGCAGTAGCATACAGTAATTATGCAATAGACTCGATCCGGATTAAACTGAAAGGTAGACACCGGGGAAGGAACCTTGCCCCCTTTTGGGGGCTACTTGTTATAATGTAATATTTAATTTAATAATCTCCTATTCTAGGGTTGGGGGCTGTCGCGCCAACCCTGATTTAATTAACTCATAAGCGCTAACTGCTCCTTTGGTGCAGCGGACTTGAACCGATTTAAGGAATTTAAGCCTGAGCTCAATCGATTTAGTTTTTAGTCAATTAATCCGATTTGTTGGAATGCACCATCAGAAAGGTAAATATCGCTGCACAACAGGGTTTAGCTGACCTCTGGTCAGTTTACTTAAAACTTTTTGCTTGATACTTACTGAAGGTTTTGCCGCAGATTGGGCTTGTTATGCTATAACTGACCAGATTTTTGCTTACGGACAAACGGACACCTTCAAGTTTTACTTAAGGGCAAAGGGACAGGCACAAGGACATATTATGGTCACCTGCTGTGAAAAATTGACACAAGCGTTTCGGCTAAATTTTTGCATACAATTTGCAAGTGACCCCAACTTTATTCATGCGAAAAGATGGCTTATTTAACCAGGCCATTCACATGAGGGCGCATGTGAGGGCGCATTCACACGAGGGCGCATGTTCGGGCGCATTCTTTTTCACACTGCCTGCTGCATTATTTCACACAATGCAGTATGCAAGTGTGCGTGTGCGCCCGCTCATGCGCCCGCTCGTGTACCCGCTCATGCGCCATGGCGTACGCTATGCCGTACGCCATGGAGCAAAATGCGCCCTCGTGTGAATAGGCCTTAAGGGACAATACGATAAAGACAAGGACAAGGACGAGTGAGAACCGGGCCTTACGGACAAGTATGAACTTAGGCTTTAAACGAATATGAAGAATGTAATTCGTCTAGTTTAAGCATAAACGCACATTTGGTTCTGATTAAGAAGCTAGCATAGCTAAGCAGACGGGTAAGGACCACATAAATTATTTACGTCACGTTTGTAGGATTAATGTTGAGAAACTTTTAGTTGAATTTTTGTGACATTTTTTATTTTAAAAAGGTATAATATCTTTAGCGAGATTGTGACCGTTTTAGGTTTTGAGTAAGCAAAGCGAAACTGAACTGATTTCAAGATTTTAGTATTAAATTAATTAACTTAATTAGTTTGAATCATTTAATAAAGTGTACAAGAGTCTAATCTCAGTTTCAGCTAAACTTGTAAATTATTGAAAACTGTATAGCATCTAAAACTGTTTATTTTAAATGGGAAAATAATAAATCACGGGTAATTACTGAATTAATAGGAATGATTTCATTAATTTTGAAAACCTGAATTAAACACAATCAGACAGAATTATTATTTGATATGTACATACATAATGTAGAAGTATATACTGAAGTAATAGAAATAACTTTAAGCTTGAGAGAAACTTTAGGAGTAGCTTGGAAAATTTAGACAGAAACTGAGGTTAGATTGACATTATGGAATGGATATTATCCCAACCGTGCTTTTAAAACAAAGTAAACTTAATTACTAAGATTAGTTGAAGTTTTAATGCACTACTTGTCATTGTATTTGACAAATTAGATTTGAAATTAGAAAAACGAATTAGAAACTCATTGCCTTGACTCATACTTGTTCCTAAGATAGTCCGTTTGTCAACAAGCTGATGCTTTAACTTGAATACAACGTGAAACTATGTAGCTCTAATAGAAAAGAAATTGAGTCTGAATCGCAAAAACAGGACAAACTCTTTCGCGTTGCGGACAGGTGTGAACCAGATTATACAGACAAAACAAAATGGCTTACTAAGATATTCTAAACAGCGTTTACCTTTAACACAGAATACCCAGTTTAAGGGTCGATTAATACTTACTGCGTTAATACGTTCAGCCGACAAAATGACGAAATAATGACTCAGTCAATAGGCGCTGGCTGATCCGCTGCACCAAGAGTACATAATAGCGTTTCACTCTATATAGAAGAAGAGTGAGACACTCTCCAGCCTGCTGTTTTCTAGCACAGGCAGATGCGCTGGTCGTTTTCAGGCTACATGTTGACATTCTATGCAACATGTGACTGGCCAATCAGCGCGTAGATTCCCTGCGTAACACACTTTAGTATATAATCGCTGATGCGTTGATAAGCATTAAGATAGAGTTAAAAGCTTAATAACTCATTATTTATTCATAGTCTGCTTGCAAAAACATTAAAAAAGGTTTGCAAATACCTCTAGGGATATTTTGGCAAACTTTCAGCGAAATTGATTGAGAAACATTTGAGATATAAACTTTTCTGAATTTCTTCAAAAGTTTCTCAATCAATTTTGCTGAAAGTTTGCCATAATATCCCCAAAGGTATTTGCAAACCTTTTTTTAATGTTTTTACAAGCAGACTATGAATAAATAATGAGTTATTAGCCTTTATCCCTATCCCGTTTTATGATTGGAGCACGTGCACAGGCGTCGGCCAATCAGAGAATAGAAGCTCGCTTCTGATTGGCCAGTCACATGTTGCATAGAATGTCAACATGTAGCCTGAAAACGACCAGCGCATCTGCCTGTGCTAGAACACAGGCAGGCTGGAGAGTGTCTCACTCTTCTTCTATATAGAGTGAGAAGCTATTATGTACTCTTGATGTTAACATTCTGTGCAACATGTGGCTGGCCAATCAGCGCGTAGATTATCTGCGTAACACACTTTAGTAAGTAATCGCGGATGCGTTGATAAGCAATAAGATAGGGATAAAAGCTTAATAACTAATTATTTATTCATAGTCTGCTTGCAATTTAAAAAAGGTTTGCAAATACCTTTAGGGATATTTTGGCAAACTTTCAGCGAAATTGATTGAGAAACTGTTGAGATATAAACTTTTTTCAATTTCTTAAAAGTTTGTCAATTAATTTCGCTGAAAGTTTGCCAAAATATCCCCAAAGGTATTTGCAAACCTTTTTTAATGTTTTTGCAAGCAGACTATAAATGAATACCTTTATCCCTATCCCGTTTTATGACTGGAGCACGTGCACAGGCGTCTGCCAATCGGAGAATAGGAGTTCGCTTGTGATTGGCCTGCCACATGTTGCACAGAATGCAACATGTAGCCTGAAAACGACCAGCGCATCTGCCTGTGCTAGAACACAGGCAGGTTGGGGAGTGTCTCACTCTTCTGCTATATAGAGTGAGACGCTATTATGTACTCTTGACTGCAGTAGGATGCTAGTGATGTCATTCTGCAGGCTGAGCGGACATATGGATGAAAGTATGAAAATGAATTGAGCCTAAGCCTAAAATGGCGCTAAAGTAGGGTTTAGATACCAAACTGGGTGATTTGCCTTAAATATGCGAAAAGCATACCATATTAGAACCAGTTGAAAATGCAAAATGAATGTCGGTATTTTCTGTAAATTCGGAAATTAGATAGTTCTACGATGGATCTAGAATTCCCTATGGTGAAGTGAGAACTAAAAATTCCAGAAATTATGCCATTTTCGAACAATTTCTAAATTTTTAATTTATTTTTGCTGTTCCGTCACCCATTTAAATTTATGAGGTGTCTGTTTGAACCATAACTATTATATGTAAAAGTCTTCAGATATGCATTTTAGCATTATTGATCGGATTAAATGAATTTAACGAGTTAAGTTATAATCAGTGGATTAACTTTACTCAAGATATGTCTAAACCATATACCTATGTACGGTCGGATTAACTGATATGACAAAAGGTTTTGCATAAATATTGTTTAGGAATGTAGCTAGGTATGTAAAAAACTCAAATTCGACAAAAAAGTTGATTAAAAAAATTTCCATATTCATAGAAGTTATGGCTAGTGCTTGAAACAGTTATCACAAAGACTGTACACAAACAACCGACAGTTATGAACCAATAATGTTCGCCAACAGATTTTTACCTCCCCCAAAAAAACCGAAACCTTCCAATTTATATACAACTTTAAATGGCAGCCAAAAAACTTGCATAAAATTCAATGTCGGGGGTCATATTACCTGCCTACATAGCATCCACTTCATAATTGGAAGTGAGAAATTTTTCACTTTTATTCCGAAGTGCTTTCAATGAGAGGGACGTTTATGGGTCGACCACGAAAACCCAGGCTTCCGTTTAGGTTCACCTGCGTGTGTAGCACCTTGCGTAATTCATAGAGACTGGTGAAAAGAAAAATGACCCTGGAGGGATTCGAACCATCATTGAGTAGATTTATAAACCAGCTTACTGGCTGGATTGTTAATTTCGAGTAACCGGTTAACGTTTTTGATTCATCTGAAAAATGTAGCGTTTTCCAAGGTGTTGATTCGTAAATAGACTGACTAGTACCTAATATGTGATTTTTTACAACTTTTAGTTTCCGCTTTACAAAGCCAAAGTAAAATTTGTTAACCCGTGGGTGTGAATACTCATATGAATTTTAAACTCTCTGTAGTATGTCCCCTTTTAATTAAGAACAAAAATTCTCTAATTCTATTAATTTTCCGTTCTACTAGTTGCCATTTTCTATCGTTATTACTGGCTACAGTATTTTTCATCTTCTTCCTTTGGCGCCTCTGGCTGATTGGCTACAGTCTTATCTATTCCTAAGGTGGCACCCCTGCATCGTTGATTCGTTGGCTACAGTATACCGTTTTTCTCGCTACAGTATGCGCATGAATCAGTTCATTAGTCATTCTTGTTGCAGGTCACATCAAGAAAGGCCAACGTGAATTGTGCAGTCGCCACTGGAAGGTTTGCTACCATCGAGATCGGTTAGTAATCGATCAAATCTTCTTGATCGCTTGTTTCAACAACTTCGGTGGATGTTTCGCCTACAATGCCGCTTTTCTCAGACACAGGATGCAGAATCGTTAAGGATTTACTCATAAAGTTGTCGATTTTAACCAACTATAAGATAACACTTTTTTCTCTAGATTCGATTAAATCTTTTGCGTGAATCTGGTACGCGGGCGTATTTATCGCTACCGTATAAAGTTGGTAGTTTAAGAGCTTACGTTGGCTCTCAT